>LGRX02026366.1:0-23696 GCA_001247695.2 Cymbomonas tetramitiformis | reverse complement strand
TAGTTGTCCACGCTGAGATTGATTTCGCACGGAAAATTGGGCTCGTTCCAGGCCGAAACGAAGCGCTCGGGATGTTCGTGATCGCACAGTGTGAGCGCGTCGCGGATGAGGTTGATGTCGCCGTTCACAAGCAACGACACGGCGGACGTCAAGGTGTACCGACACGGTTTCCACAGCTGGTCGACCGGGTGGGCCTGATTTAGGATCGCTTCCAGATCCAGCGCGGCGTTGTGCGCAAGGTCCGCGTTGAACTCGTAAAAGGGTACCGCGTTCACGATCAGTCGGGCTTCCACGTCGTCGATGACGGCGGTACGCTCGGCGATGGGCTCCGGCGGCTCCGACGTAAAAAGTTCGTCGTCCTTCTCGTCATCGGAGATCGGATTAGCCGCGTCCAGCTCGTACTTCTTGTCGGTCCACTTTATCAGAAGCTGCACGACCAGGTTGGACTTGCTGTCCTTGCATCTGTTGTCGCATTTTTTGAACGCGTCGAAGCAGTGCGCTCCGTCCCACTTTTCTTGAAACACGTCCTCCTCGTCCGAGTCGTACAACTCGCGCGCCTGCGGCACCAGGCTGAGGTTGCCGCACGTGACGAAGACGATCGCCTCGATCCAGTCGTCGCGTGCGGTGCGCAGGTAAGCGCGTCCTCGCCTGGTCTGCAGCATGTCATGAAGCACCAGTCGCACTTTGCGCACGTCCTCTCGATCGGGTCTGCGACCCAGTTTGCGATTTTTGTAGGTGACGCTCGGAACGAGGTCCTCCGCTTTCAGCGGCGCCAAGCCGCGGGCGGCGTCCATCTCGTCACCCGCGGCCATCTCCGCCAGTCTAAACCGCTCCTGGTCCGCGCGACTCCTCTGCTCACGCCGTCGAATACCTGCGCGTTTGCGTTTGTCTCGCCGTACATAAGAGGCGTTTACAGTTGTCGACGGCGCGAGATCCGTCGGTGCGCCCAGCGCATCGATGGGTTGCACCGCGGCGCGGCTGGCTTTGCCCTCTTTCATGTTTTGCCGTCGAAGCTGTTTAAGACGACCGGACGCGCGCGTCGCTCCGGACGTAACGGACTGCGAGCATCCCTCAAAGACGTCGCCATCGGACATGGACTGCACGTGGCGTTCTTTCGGCATACGTTTAAGCGATTTGGGTGCTCGGCAGAACATACCATCCGATACGTGGCCTTCAGATACGTCGATGAGCGGTCGTTTTTGCGCTCCGTCGCGTTTTCTAAAAAACAGGTCGACCATGCGCTCGTGATGCGATTGTCCGGGCCCTTTGGTCGTGCCTAAGTCGGTGTTGCGTTTGCGCTCCTCGGCCCGCCGTATGCGCTCGCGCAGGTGGCGCAGCACCAGCGCGACACGCGCGGAGTCGTACTTGGCGCCGCAATCCGCGGGGTCCTCGTGCGCGTACGCGGCAACGGGATCTTGTGTGATCTCCAACCAGGCGTCATGCAGTATGCGTAAGCTGTGGCGCGTCCACCGACCCATGTACAGATTTTTTATGCAGTAAATCCGCAACGGTTCGAGTGCGCTGTCGTGCGCATCGTCGTCGATCTCCATGATCCGATCGTCACTCAGCGCGCATCCCCCCCACTTTTTTTGCACGCTATGGGCGTTGGTTTAATTTTTGCGGTCACAAGTTTCGGTGTGCGATATAGATACACGCGCGCACCCGCGTGGTGCTTACGATTTTGACAACCGTCGGACATGCGATTTTTGCAGGATCAATATGAAACGGAAACGTACCACGACGACGTTTATCACGAGCGCGCCTACCAGGCTTACGCGCGGGCGCGTTTTGAACGCAACGCGCCGCGCGCCCGACCGGTTCGTATGTATCATCCGTACGCGCAGTACGCGTCCGGCGCAGACAGAGAACGCCCGATGATGCGCAGAGCGTCCACGCACGCCCGCGAGGATGTTTCGTCCATACACGATCGAGGTCGCACGCGTGATACCGACTGCACGTGTCGCTCGGTGATACCGCTGCCCCCTAACATACCGACCGGACGCCTCATCGGTATCAAAGGTCGCAACCTGAGGGATCTGCAGTCCAAGGACGTGCTCGTGCACGTCAACGATTCCGAGGTGCGCGAACCGCAACAATAGGACCGAACTATCGGCAACTGTTTAACCGGTGGTGCAACTTTTTGATACGTGTTGCCGGCGCACGGTTTGTCAATGGCAGGTCCTAATATCCGCTCGCGACGCCGCGGAGCATCGATACGTGCACGACAGAGTAACCGCACTCATCGAACGTTTGATAGATGAGGACTCGCGCGTAAACCAGGAATCGATGAATCGACGGCCCGATAAATTCGATCGCCCTCGCGCTGGATATCGGAACGGAGGCAAAGCCGCGGCCTACGCCGATACCGAGTGCGCCGCCGAACACGCAACCATGCATGATCTGGATGACGAAGGCGAACTCGAAGAATGATGAGCCCGATTAAATTGTTTCTCGCGTTGGACCGCTCCGGAAATACTTATAGCAAAACCGTAAATTTCGCCGATGCATCCTGAAGTATACCGATATAACCGTATTCAAATCTTGATATCCGCCGCGTGTTATATATTAAATGCAATCCGGCGCGCACGCGTTTCTGGAACTTGATTATTTATGCGCAGCGATCACCACCGGTAACCTCAGATCCCACTGCGCGCGCACCGTCGCGTTTCTGCGAGGAGGCAAGTGCGTCGACGCCGATCAGACGGATCGCTGCAGCATTTGGTGGGCTGGTAGAGACGCGTTAGCGCGTTCGCGCGCGGACGCTAACGGCGATGACGCCCGCACGGTGCTTGTCGCGCACGACATTCACATGTCCACCCAGATAAAAATGTACGGTCGCGTGCCGTGGGATTGGCTGCTCGCGTGCGCCAGAGACAGCTTCGCTGCTCGTCTCGGCTCCACGTGCCGGCACAAATTCGGTAACGTGCCGCGTCACGCGGACGCCCATCGCGTTTCGCTCGCGCAGACGCCTTCGGTGTGTTACCATGTCGTGCGCGACGAGTTGGATCCGATCGTGTCTTTGCTTCTCGATTTTGACTTTGAGGTTACCGCCGATTGGCAAGACGCGCGCTCGCCCGAGGGGCCCGTGGCCCGCGCCGTCCGCGCCATCGAACACGCCTGGCGCGGTTGGTTTCCGGGCTGCGAGGCGCACGTGCTTCTCCTGGAGACGTACTCGGACGGGGGCGGCGACTCGAATCGAGATAAGCCCAGCGTGCACGGCTACCTCTTCGAGACGCTGCCCGATCGCCAAAACCGAGACGCGTTCTGGCCCTTCACGGGGCCCGTATTCGCAAACAAACGCGCGTGCATGGCCTTCTACACCAGTTACCTGCACCCATTGCTACGCAGCGACCCGTACTTCGCGGCCCGCGGTCTGGTGCCCGAGAAGTTCCTGGATTGCGTCGCGGGGCACACAGCCCGCGCGGTAGGCATGGCCAAAACCGGCAGCGCTGGCTCCAAGCACCCGCGCTACTCGCGACTGCGGACGCCCATGGCGTTGAGTTCGCCCATGGCACTGAGGGTGTACCGACAAAACCCCGTCTACTTCACGGGTCGAATGCTGGGACTCTTCGTGGACACGCCCATAAGCACCTTCACATGCGAGGGTCGCGGGGATGACGTGCGACACCTGATGCGACTCTCGGACATCGTAGCGCGGGCGTCGGAGCTGGTGTACCCGGCTTTGTCGACCACCGGCGGGCCCGAACGTTCGCTACCGCGCGACACGGCGACGCAGCGGGAGCGGACGCGGCAGGTCGCGCGCGTGGACACCGTCACCCTCGAGCTGCGCGACGTGCTTCTGCGCGCGTATCGAGCGTGCCTGCGCGTAATCGAGGTGCGCGACGACGTGGTGGATCGCATGCAGCTGGACACGCGCCGGCTGCGCGTGAACATGGACGAGACGGGCGCCGTCGTCGCGAGCGTGCTGGTGTATCAGCGGGCGGACTGCAACTTCTGCCCAATCCGCGATTGCACGATCGTGCACAGCGACGCGCAACGGCGAGTCCCGTTGCGAGCGGTGTACGACGGTACGCGCACGGGCCGCGCGGAGGACGGGCACCGACGAGGCGACGCCGCGAAGATGTACATCGTGTACCAGCTGCTACCGAGATTTCCGACGGTGATCAGGCACTACTGTTGGAAATGCAAGAGCACGGGGGACGCGGCGAGCAAACACGGCGTGGTCGTCGGGGTGATGACACCGCGCATGACGGCGGACGTGCTCAACGCCGTCGCGAATTGCGTACCCGCGCCCGCCTGAGATGTCGCGCGTGATAACTCATGTACAGTTTGCTTTACAAAAATGTAGAGGTTGGATACACTTTTAAAAATCATATTAGCCAAATGTTATCATACACAAGCTATTGTAAGTTAACTATGCAACAAAAAAAAATCGGTTTTATATACAGTGCGTATATCCTGCAACCTTACCTTACGTAAAAGCACCTCCTAGTGCGTAATACACGTGATATAAATACACCGCACCGTAAAACATTGTACAAAACCATTGCGCCGCGCCAAGATGTCTGTGCATCCGCAATCTCATGCGACATGTATGCAAGCATATGTTGGTCCTTCGGAAGAATACGGGCAGTATTCCGACACCTCTAACGAAGACCCAAGCGACACAGAACCGGACGATGACAATACGTCACCCTCATATTCTAGTGATGACAACAACAGTTCCCATGGTTCCCTCCCAGGCAAACTAAGGATGGCTAAGGGAAAAGGTAAAGGAAAAGAAAAAGTTCCATCCAACCTCACAACCGCAGACGCAGACTCATTAAATGCGGTAGCCGCATCTGCAATCGCAGCTGAAGCCGCAGCCAAATCTGAACTTTTAGCAAAAATAAAAGTATTAGAAACAGACTATAATAACTTAAAACAGGAATTACTGCTTGAACAACAAACTGCTGCTGCAAATAAATTGATTTTACAACAAACAAGTGATGAACTGCAAGAAAGTAATCAGGAAGTTAAAAAATACGAAACTGAACTTCAAGAATCGCAGAAGTTGAACGCGGTACTCACGTCAGAGGTAGCCGAAGCAGAAAATAAAATAGCTTCTGTGAGCGGTAATTTAACAGGTGCGAATGCCGCAAATACATCTTCCTTGGCTATCGCCGGATCGTCAACATCATCAACGGGCATAGCAGCATTAGCACCATCCGCGCCAGCTACTGTATCACAAGCAGATTATGATGCACTCAAACAACTCTGCAACGCAGCAGAATTAACAAATACTATTTACAAAGCGGAATATGAAACATCAAAACAAGAGCAAACAGAATGTTTTGCTAAAAATGCCGAATTTGAAATTGAGGTGCAAACATGCGCATCCAACTTGCAACTATCGAAGGCGACCAACGCGCTCCTCGACAAACGTCTTGAATGCACCGTCGACGCTCGCGACCGCCTGCAGCGCGAGTATAACTTACAGACCCGCAAGGTGCAGACCTTGTCCAACGAACTGAGCACGTTGGCCCATTCGCACCATCCAGCGTTGTACCGCAAGATGCACTTGGGCGCGCTCGCCGCGCCGGCGAGCGTGCACTTGTGCTTCGCGCCGAGGATAGCGGCGGTCGACGAGGGCGGCAGGGGCGTCGCGACATACGTCGACTGCAGCGACGCGCGCTCCGGCCGGGAGTTTGTGTGCGACACCCAGAGCGACCTCCGGGAGTGCGTGCAAGCCTACGCAGCGCAGATTTACAAACAGGACAGCGCGTACCGTCCGACGATCGACCGTCTAGCCGACTCGCGCGACGTCGTGCTTGTCGCGCGCGCACCGCGGTACGCGGTGTTGCTGGCGCCGTCGTGCACCGCGAAAGAGGCGGACGTGTTGGAGCGCTTGTCGCCGGAGGATCGTAACATAAACGACGCCGCGGACGACGGGCGGTACGCGCCTTGGAGCCGCGCGTGCAGCGAAATGTGGACGGGACGATATCAAGTTTTTGAACGCAGAAATCTGCCGTCGGATCTGCGAACCGCTCTGGCGGTTTTGTTTTCTTAAGTTTGCATTATTTACGGCTGCGCATATGTATAAATGACCGCATGCATAACGTGGTGACGCGTGACACGCACCAACATGTCCGTCAATACGGACATGCCGCAACAGCGTTGTTACATTGTGTCGGTCGCCAGAACCGATATATCTGCAAACAAAACCGAGGCTGGCGCGCGACAAATATACACCGAGACTGGCAACGAAACCGCGCGCACAGTTACGATCGCACCCACCAACAGCATCTCGGAATCAGCGGCCGTCGTGCGCTACGTGGCTTGCGTCGACGATAATGAAATATTATCAACATCGAACGTACCGCTACGCTGGTCTGAAATGTTTATGCAAAATCGTGAATTGCGTGATGCTGTTGATGATAACAATTTTTTTGTTAACACAATGCATGAAACACACCAACGTGAAAAGATGTTGTTGCAAACACAACTTGCAAAGGCAAACGAGGAAAACTCATTCTTACAATTGAAATATGAAGACCTATTAAACGAGTACGATCAGCTTGAAGGGATGAAGAGCAACGAACTTGCCAAGTTGGCTAAAACATTACATTTGAATAAAGATGTAAATGGAGCAGACAACGCGTCGTAAAGCTTTGGTAATAATGATATACATATATATATATAAGAAACCTTTATTTATTTATATATATATATATATACGCGCCTTGATGAGGCAAACTGTTTTCGTGCAGCGATATGTTGCGCTGGCTTCGCGAAACCCCCTTCTCGGACGTGTACGAGCTAGTGCTTGGCCGCGATCGCTACGAGGTCGAATTGCCCTGCTCCGACGCATGCTCCGCGCCTCTCAAGGCGTTTATCCACGCGAACCAAACGCACGCCGCACTCGTAGCGGCGGAAACCGACAGCGCAGCGTGCGCCCGGTATGCCGTATGCTGCTCAACGCTGGACGCGATCTTGACGCAGCAGCACGGTCCGGCGGGTAGTTTATGGGGGGTCTGCGTGCCCGCGCTTAACCCCGCGTACGTGCGCGCCTGCGGCAACCTCGCCCGCGTGCGCTGTACGGTGAACGCCTGGAGGTGCGGCCCGCGCGCGGTGTACGTCGCGCTGTGCGATCTCTGCGAGTGTATGTCTGCCGGAAACGCCTGCGGAGTTGCCATGCAAGCCGTCGCGATGCAACGCGAGGTGATTCCGCGTATGACGGACGCGGCGTGGGAGCTGTGCATGGACATGGCGGCTTACGCCACCGCGGTAAACCTGATCGGCGTGACGGCTTGCGCGGTGCACATGGCCAGTTCCATCGCCCCGGATTGCGACTCGGAGCTCAAGCCATGGATGAACCGGTGGAAGCGAGCGTGTACGGTGTTGCAGCGCGCAGAACCCACTCATGCGGATTTGGATGCGAGCGCGTCCGATCACGCCCTGATGACGCGCGCAGCGCTGGGTGTGTCGGAGGTTACCATCGCGTGCACCAACCGGTGCTTGGCGAGACTGCACGACGCACTGACATCGGAGGTGCCGGTGATGCGCGATCGGTAAGAGACCGAGGTGCCAGGCGCTCGCAGATGCGGCGATTTAGCGATCTCGTGGAGGATGGTATAAATAGAATGTTTGCATCGGGTAACACCTACACGGCACATGGGGTTGCACGCGGACACGCTCGTGCATCGTGTGGATGCGGACCCGATACCCGCGCGCTCGCTGGTCCGCGGTATGGCGGTGCGCACCCTCAGCGGCGCCCCGGCGAACGTGGTGTGCGTGGTGCGCACGGACGTGTCGCTCGTACCGAACGGCTGTCGATTGGCAAACTGCGGCGACCGCCGCTGGATAAGCGAATACCACCCGGTGTGTAGAATAAGCGCGCAGCGCGCCACTCGATGGTGGCACGCCAGGGACACCGGAGACGTGCGTTCCACGCCCGAGTGCGCGCACGTCTACGACATCGTGCTGGATCACGAGCACACTGTATGCGTCGGGACCGACCCGCTATTCGGCATCGCCACGCTCGGGCACAGGTTCGAAGACAACTGCGTGCAACACCCCTATTTCGGGAGCGATCGCATTATCCAGGATCTAGCGCGGTTTCCGTCGTACAAACGGAACGGTCTGGTGGATCTTCGCGCAGACATGTTCGTGCGCGACAAGAGCCTCAACGTGATCGTGCGGATACAGAATAACGACGCGAGCTCGGGCTCGTGCACCCTCGCCTAGACGCGTCACGTTTTGCTGAAAATCCGATCAGAATTGGTTCGGATTTTTTTGGCACGTTTTTTGAACCGGACGGAATCAGCGACAAAGAGAAGTGCTTGCATTTTGTGTTACAGATTACAGAAGGTGAAATAAGTACCGGCGGCGCGTTTGATAGACGACCGTGAAAGCATAATACACATTTGCAAAATTTTGCACAAGTCGCTTCGCTTTCAATTACCAAAAGACAAGCTTGAAATGCCATTCGGCGATGAATGACCAAAATTTAATTTTGAGCGACACAGGCGCCCCCGCATTTTTCGATAAGCTCTTCCGTGGCGCTCAGGATGACCCGGCTGTCTTTTTCGATCGTTTGCATGTTCTCTTCGACGAACGACAGGGTCAACCTCTCAGAAGTTCCCAAATGAGCTGTTGGAACGCCCTGCAGCTCGAGCAGCATGGCCTTCGCGTTTTCGTGCATGCTGCTCAATTCGGTGTTTAGAGCGACGAATGCGCCGTTCGCGCGTTCCAGCAGCATCTCCTGCTTCATCAGTAGCTCATCGAGCGCTTTTAGCCTACGCTGCATCGGTCCTTGATTTCAAAACCTTTTGCCAGGGGTATGTATACCGTGCGCTCAGCAATCGCGGCGCGATAGCGTGCGATGAGGTCCGCATATACGTATGCGCATGCGCTCGTTCGCCACGATCAACCCCGAATCGCTTCCGGCGTCGGCGTGTGCTTCATGTCGGCGGTAGCCACCTTATCCTCGATACCGTGCTTAGGCATAGTAAGCCTACCACGCGTATTCTTTTTTCAAAACGTGACCAGATCACAACAAACTCTCTCTCGACCGTCTTGTGTCTTTAATAGTTCGGGAACGAGCCTCGCGTTCTAGTCGACCGGATTTATGACGCCAAATGCACGCATCCGCGTCATCTAAAAAAATGCTTTGCCTGACATGCCAAGGAGTCTCCGAACGTTGTCAACCGAAAAGACTTTGGATTTGTTCTGAACCTCGCTTGCGCGAACAAAGTCTTAGCACGTGTGATGTACTGTATGCGTCCACACGACGACTCATCAAACGCTGTCGGCCGAGGCTTAACCACCTCTACAAAGCGATGCCGGACCACGAGCACACCCTGTGCGTAAGCGACGACGCGCTGGCTGGGATGGCCACGCTCGGGGCGCGCCTGGAGGACAGCTCGCTTCCCCACTGGGAGCTTTACCTAGACACGCTCGCGCTTATGCAAGAAGGGCGGTTTGCGCTGTATAAATACGACCCACCGGCACGTACGTAACACGCACCGCGTCGCAACATGGCTCGAGTGTCTTCTTTGGGTGATGTGCAAAGTCTGCTCAAAATTATGCCGATGGTGCAAAATGGGGCTCCAAATCAACGTGTGTTGTTTAGGACTCTCGTGGAGAACAACGTGTTGCCCAACACGGCGATGTACAACCAAGTACCGAGTACCGCCATGGTCAGTTGTATCGAAACGGTCAAGCACGCCATCCAAACGCTGTTGGAATGCGTGCAGCATTCCGCAAAAAGTGCTGCCAGCGTAGGCCCGCTGAACTTTGAGCAAGTCGACGCGTGCCGCGATCGGTTGCTTGTGTCGGTGGAGCAAATGGAGCGATGCATGCGCGCGTGCCAGACTCAGTTTCAGCACATGATCAAACTTGATACGGGTGATCGTGACGCGTTTCACGCCCACTTCGAGTTGCTTCGCGTACCCTTCAAAGCCGAGAAGGCCGCGGTCGACGGTTTATACGACTTTCACACAGCGATCGGCGACATGGTCATGGCGATCAAAGCTATCGACGATGTGCTTGAGGGTATGGTTGTCGTGCCCGAGACCGTCGTAGCCGTGCGAGGCATGTGCTGCCAAGCGTTGCTAAGTCCGCACGTAACGGCAAATCAGCCGATCAGCGAAATCAGCACGATGATTTGGCAACTGACGTTGCAGTTTATGCTGAACGTTAAAGATCGTAGTTACGCGCCCGGTTTGACGCTCGCGCTCGGCCAGCTTATGCGCGCCGTCACAACTCTGCGAGCTTGCTTTGCGATGAAAGACGTGCACATGTCGTCTTTGATAAACGCGTGTCAGCTGCGCCAAACCGCTATCGCAACGATGGATCCGGATGTCATTTTACGGGTCGGCACTTTGAAGCCCTCACCCTCCGACAATCACAGGCCTGACCAGATGATTATCAATGTCGGTGAGGACACAATTCAGCAAGCCTACAAGCATGTACGCAAGATATTTAGCGCCAATCCGGAGCATTTTCCTACAGATTTTGCGTACTGCGTGGTGTTCCACGCCTAAACCTTTAACAGTGGTCCGGGTCGATATCGACCCAAAGCCGTTCATACGATTCGTCATGTTTATCCTTCCATATCTCGTACAGTGTTTACCGCATTCTGTATGATGGTAGCTCGCGGCTCTGGTTTTCACGTTGATCGAAGCACGTGCAAAGCTCGCGGACTGTCGACGGGTGTAGCAACTATGGCAAACAATACGTAAACGCTTTGATGAAACGGCAGCATAGTTTTCGCTGATGCCTAAGCGTAAGACTCGGCCGCGGTGCGTGTGTCGTAAAATATTATTTTTATTTACATAACGGACAGCGCGTTAGCGCGTATACATACACACCCGTACACCGGGGGGGGCGGGGGGAAGTACTACTATTGCGCTCAAAATTTGCGACCGCGTATGCTTCGCGGACTGTCCGGAGCTCGCGGCTTAATTCCTCATGATGAAAACGACGACCCGCAACAGCGCTGGCGCGCTTTTATGAACCTGATGCGCCCGGAACACGCGTTGCGTCCAAACGCGGATACGCGTGCCGTGCGATGGCACGCGCGTAGCGTGCTTGAGGGCCCCCATCGGCTGGACGCTGCGACCGTAAATTTTTTTGTGCACATGGCCCGCGCTGGGCATATCGTACTCGACACGCGCACGCGCGTCGCCGAGATGCGCGCCATGCGCGCCTGTCAACGACTGGGCATGTCCGGCACAACGGCCGCCGCGTGCGTGCATTTCGTAAAACATTACGGAATGGCCGAAGAGGCTGCGCGGGCGTTTGCCGAAGGGGTGCAGGGTGGGTGCAGCGTCGCGACGACGCGAATCTGCGCAGAAGCGCTCCTGCGCGCCCGCGAGGCCTGCATCGCAGCGGCCACCCAGGAGGATGCTGCGTGCGCGGAGGTTCTTTTCGAGTGCATGTGAGACGATGGTCACAGGCGCATTTTGTGGGGTCGGCGTAAACGATCGGACGCCATGCACGCTAGTTCCGGCTGCGCGCCGTTTTGCTTCTGCTCCAGACTGTGCTCCAGCGTTTGCACGCCCCACACGTAAGCGCACCACAGTAAATATCCGCTCAACGTCCCCACCACGAAACGTAGCACCATCCCAAAATCGTGCCACGGGTAGGTTTTCATCTGTTTATGCACCACAGGGACGATGGCGTTCGCGACGGAAAACGAAATGCTTATTTCCACAACCAGTTGGAACCGTTGCAGCGCCGTAAGCAGGAAAGTGGCGCGCAGCGATCGAACGCGCGGCTGCATCACGATTGCGCGTTTTGGTCACACCGCCGACACCGCGCCGACCTCGCTGTCGTTTACGTACTACGGAGCGCGCGTATATATACATACGAAGCGCAATTACGCCCACCGGGTCGCAGATGCCGCTCTTTCGGAGCGACGACGCGCTCAACGCGGCCACGCGAACCGCGGTCGCTTCCATACGCGACGAATGCGGGTATAGCTACGTCTGCGATTGGGTGAACGTGGAGAGCGACGTATGCAAACGCGCGCACGTACGGGCACCTTTTATGCACGTATCCTGCGCCGCCTGGTGCAACCTGAGACGCGCCGCGGCAACGTGCAATCGCGAGTGCTACTTTGTGAACGACGCTAACCAAAATGAGTGCGCGATCGTGCTTTGCGCGCACCGCGTTGGCGTACCATCACCACCGACGAGCACGAACGCCACGTCACGATCCGTGGAACAGGTGGACGTCGACCCGTTGCAGGAGCCCAAGCACGACAGAGATCGCGCATTAAGCCAGAGTTTGGAGTACGTGTGGCGGGATCGGGTAAAACACGCGGCAACGCTACTGTGAGTCGATGGCTAAGGGTCGGTACTGGGACGACGAAATGATAGCTCGATTGACAAAACTGTGCACAAACATGGCGTCCAAAACCAGCGTGCACCGTGTGATCGATGGCGTGAGCGGTAAGCTGCGAAGCGTGATCATCACCGAGGCGCGGTTTGTGCCGTTTGCGACGCTCGACGCGCTGATGCACGAAGCGACGCGCATGGTTTGCGAATCGCGCGGGGTGATCGTCGATGTCAACGTGCACACGGCAACGATCACCGTCGACATCGTCGACCAGAAACGCAAATTAGAACAGTCCGCTGTCGAGGCTTCCTCGTGTAAACGCCGTCGCTAGCTGTTCGCTCCGTAATTTGATTTCGCGTTTTGCTATACGAGCTTTGCCCGTGAGCTAAAAGGGAATAATTCGAACGCATCACGCGTGCCGCGCCCGGTGCGTTTTTTTTTTATGCGCCGATTAGAAAACCAGCCGTCGCCTCGCTTCGGGCACTCACAAGACAGACAGCATGCAAATCAAAGAGCTGCGAGGCGATCCCGACTTTCACAACGTGGCGCGTACGGTGAGGGCCTATTGCGCCGAGGGCGGCATCGACGTACGGTCGTACGTGGTACGCGACGGCGTAAGCGTCGCCCGTGAGCGTCGTCACGCGCAGCTACCTTTGTTGGAGCGCCTGCTCGTCACGTTGGAAGTTTTGCTCGATTGTCCGTTGGTGGACGAACGCGTTGTGCGAGTGTGCTTCGATCGCGTGCACGCCGAGCTGCACGCTCACAGCGTCGCCTCGCCGGAACGCGTTGATTTAGGACGCGCGTGTCAATGGCTGCGCGTGTTCGACGCTGTGTGCGAACCTAATTACGTAAGCCCGTCGCCGAGTGACGATTTATCAACATGCAGATACGGCGTGTGCGGTGGAGTCCTTGGCGGTCTGCACGAGGCGACGTGGTTTACGGTGTGACAAAGACACCGTCCCGCTCGAATCAACCACGCGTACAGGGATGCCCGCCGATACGTGTTCCGCGTAAGCACCGGCGCATTTAGGCTGTGTTGGCTCGGTTAGAATTTTGTGTATAGCAGCTCGAACACGATACAAAAAAAAAACCTGCGTAATTGCGTACGTGCTTGTTTATAAGCGATTCCTTAATTTGCGTACACCTATCGAAGGATCGGATGTGTTTCGAGTCGACTGGCGAATTTTATAAACCTACGTGCGAGCGTCTTGGCATCCGGTGATTTTTTGCCAAACGCGCAACTACCTAACTCGTATTGCGATGGCCGCGTGGCATTAATTGGTGCTGGCACGTTCCGCGACAGTAATGAGCATGCCGTCTGACGGGGCAGCTGTTAACACCTATATCGAAATATACAGGGTCGGTCCGGCTAGAAAAACGTGCGCCCTTGTGAAAGAAGTGCATATAGGTGTGCGCATACACGTTACACACAATTCAAAATGCACGGACGAAACAGCAACCCCGTCTACTGGAGTTTGACACCTGCAGGCCGAGCCAAATACAGGCAAGCTCGTGTAACTAGATACGGCTCATACACAACCCACTTTACCATGCACTATTGGGACGGAGTTTCCGTTTTTTTTTCCATAATACGGGAAAAGATGCTATTGGCAATTCGCGAACTGAACGGCGACGACGCCGATAAGTTAATTCGGTTGTTTAAGAGGTCGTACCAGTGGAATTACCCTCACCGGCGGTTAAGCGCGCAGCTGTTTGAACACCTCAAGTTGATTTTGGGCGGTTACTACGTGGACATATGCCAGAAGCGTCACAACGTGATACTGGATGATTGGAAGACCGACGCTTACAACAGGAAGATGAATCGCTTCAAACAAATATTAATAGCTAGGGCCGTGCAGGACAAAGTAGAACGCCGTGTGCCTAACCTGAAATGATTTTGTCTCGGAACAAAACACGCACGTCTGCAATATGGTCGTAAGCTAGTCGTAAAATGAAGCTATAACGTTATGTCTGCCACAGTACGCACATGACCAATTGTTTTTTCTGTCACCGTAATAAACGTTTTTGAGTCGTACAAAGAAATAAATGGATAGGTTAATAAACAGACGACCCAAACCTGAGTTTTGTACGGTCATTGAACGTTCATTCAGCGGCCGGTCGGAACTACGCCTTATACGCCCGAAAACCATTTCTTCTCCCATTCTCCCAAAGCCTCACGGAATTGTTCGTCCTGCAAGCTAACCGGGCGAAAAGCCTGCATGTCACTATTGACCTCGTGTTTACAAACGGGACACTTGTTCAGCTCTTCCACAAGCTCGAAAAAACACACCGGACCGTGGAGAAACCGAAACCGACGATTTATGGACAGGTTGTATGGAAATTCCGCGTAGTATACAATGAAATTGCGGATATTTCCCTTTGCGTATGTAAATTCCATATACTCAAATTCGGTTTTCTCCGGTAACGTGAGCTCTTTTAAAAGCTGGGTCCTAAAATCTGCGAAGTTGTTTTTGAACTGCAGGTTGCGGTGCACCGGTCCTTCAGTCGGTGTAAAGAGTAGGCAACCGAGTTGCATAGCTTTATCCTCCGAGCAAGTGCGACAAGCGGTTTGCATCACGGAACAATTAAAAACGGCTACTGTTTGCGTGAGTAGGCACTTTTAATATTAACCTATTCACCTTCAACAGTGAAATGACCGCTGCATAAAGATATTATCCGAAGCAAGTTACCGTGTCACGACCGTTTATAAACTTTTTATCCCTGTAAAAAATCGTGCATAGCTCATATTTAAAAACACAATGCTAAAAAGTGTGCCGTGATAGGTCCGTGTCGAGTATATGGTATCGCGAACGTGTGGCAGCGTTCGACGCGATCGATTCGCGATTTGAACTTCGACGCGGCACATGCGCGATACGTAAGTGTCACGGTATCCGCGGACTCGTATGCGACTAGATGGCCATCAACCTAGGTGGCTTGATACAAAAAATAGAGGCGGCTGCACAGTTCCAGAAATACTGAACCCAAGCCGCCACTAACACCGCCCGCAGTTCATTTTTACCAGTAACATTTATTCGCACAGTACGTTTTTTACAAGATGGCCGCCCAAATTACCACAAGTACCCATGCCTCTTGTCCTGACGTGACAATGCGTCCAAACGCCAACATATTGTCTGTCACACACAGTGGGCAAAAATGCGATTACGACGCCCGTGTACATGAACACACGCCAGAGTTACAAAAGTTGTTATCGGAGGACATACTGCAAGTAAGCGCGCTTAAGCGGTTCACTGATACAGTCGCCGTTCTCAGTACTATGCAAACGGATAGTCCAGCAGTGCTGGTGGTGAACTTGGTATCTCAGAACGATTTGGACAACTTTGCGGGTGTTGTTGGCTCTCAATTAACGGGCCTACCTTTTGTAACTGGGCCCAAAACAGTTGCTAAGGTCGAACGTGGTTCGACCGATTTCGTGTTGTTGAGCTTGGAAGACGAAGCAACTTCTGACTGCGGGTCTTTGTCTTGCTTTGTATTCCCAGCAAAAAGTATACCGGGTGACGCGTATTGCTTTTTGTTGGAACACTGCGCGAAGTTCACGGCATTTACAAGCCAAGCAAGACCGGTGCACTATTTATGGTTTCAAGACATCCGCTTAGTCGAGCGCCTGTATTTTGATGAAACGTTTACCGATTTCCAACAGTTACTGCCTCTGCTGCGCGGCATCAGTTTGTTTGGTTCCTATAAACAACAACTTGACGATACACTGTTGCGCATCTGCGAGTCACATCCTAGCCTGCAGGAGTTCTGGTATATTTTCGTGATGTACCAGGTGACCCATTGGAACGAATTGTTTACCGGGATCGATGAGCTTAGCCATGACAGCTGCCTATCGTGGTTGAGCGCGGAGCAGAATGAGATGGTTAAAAAAACAATTGCTGAGACCGTACCCTTTCTTTCTTCAGGGTATTCCGAATGTTCGCAAATGTTGACTTATGCGCACAAGCAATGTTTAGACGCGGCGCTAAAGACGCGCTGGCCTTGCGAGCCCAGTCTTCAACTTATTCAACCGGGCTGTACGGCAGTAACCTTGCGTCGTTTTGAAAAGAATATGGAACTCGCTAAGCATTATGCAGACCTAAAGATATCTTTGCAGAATGAGAGCAAATGCATTGCTTGCGCAGAAAAAGAAAAAGAAAAAACCACGCCCGTCGGGCGTATGAGCAATGCTTGCGCAAATGCCTCCAAACGACAGCGACGCTTTTGAGGATGATTTAAGGATCACTGGGACAATTATTGAAAACTTGCTCTGTTTGCCGTTATATCGGACACTGCCTGCAACCCAGCTTGTGACTGGTGGCATAATTATTCGTATTTTGTAACATTACCTGTGTTTGGCTTTTTGTTAACAACGCTTGCACGTTTGCACATGTGAACACAATCATGTAGTGTGCGCCATATACACGTACAAGTCGTCCTCGGTATGACACGGTCGTGCGTCTCGGTCAAACAAGCTGCGTAAACAAGCTGGTTTAAGTTTAACTTTTTTCTACCCATTTGACGGCTTGCCCCTCCAATCCTACAGGGGGAGGAGGGTGGGGGTCCGGGAGTAGTAATTCAACTGCATTGTGCAAACTGTAATAGGAGATCGTACTGTTACGGTGAAATAATTTACACACAAAGGAAGGGGGGAGTAGTGGGAACAACTAAAAACTTGCAAGCCTGTTTCAGGAATTTGGGGGTTGATCGTGGAGGTTTAAAAAAGGTTATTAATATGGTGGACGGGTGGGAATTGGTAAGGGGGGGGGGTGGGTGGACGTATTAATTTTTTAATAGTCCGACAATATACATATTGATACTGTGAACACCCATCCATTGAAACGTATACTATTTTTGTGCTGTGCTACTGTTTTGAGTGCGTGGCGTTGGTGAAATAATCCTTTAGGGTACTATCAGAACGCAAAGTCATGTGTTTTAGGCAGTAATAAAATAGCCGATACGCACGCTGATACCCCTAAGGAATACCGGTCTGATATGGTTGCAAAGGTTTCAAAATATCAAGTAAGTTTGGGGTATGTTGACTAAGTTGCGTGGACTGTCCATGCCCGCGCACCACCAATCCGCCACTCCGTTAACTCATCACGTCTCCGGGTATTTTGGACCGTGTCCTGTGAATTATTTGGGTGGCACTACCCTGAAAAATCATGTTGTAGCGCCCACCCCCCCCCTCCCCTCCCCTCCCCCGTGTGTATATCACTTTACCGTGCTAGCACGACCTCCGTGCACCGTAACAACACCAGTGAGCTTGCCTTACAGTTTGCACAACGCAGTTTAATTACTATTTCTGAACCCCCCCTCTAGGATTGGAGGGGCAAGCCGTCAAGTGGGTAGAATAAACTCGAACTTAAACCAGCTTGTTTACGCAGCTCGCTCGACCGAGACGCACAACCGTGATATACCGAGGACGACTTGTACAAGTATATAGGGTACACTACATGAATGTGTTCACATGTGCAAACGTGCATACGTTGTTAACAGAAAGCCAAACACAGGTAATGTTACAAAATACAAATAAATATGCCACCAGTCACAAGCTGGGTTGCAGGCAGTGTTCGATATAACGGTAAACACAGTAAGTTTTCAAAAAAAAGTCCAATTGTTTCTCATATCACTCTTAAAAAGGTAGCATTTGTTTGTTGTTTCGTAGCAGTTCTGCCCTTGATTGTGCATAATATCTGGCTTCTTTCAAAAGGATTTCTGTGTGGCTAGCTGTGGCATAGGGTGTGGCGGGTTCCAACGCCGCGGCAAGACACCGCTCATGAGCAACGGTTATAAACCGATAACTCTCGGAAAACCAGGACGTCGGTAAAGTGTTTGCGGTAGGGCGGCGAGGCGCCGCAAAAGTTACTTTCACCTGCTCAACCTGCTCCAAGCTCAACCAGGTCAGGCAAGTGCAAGGTTCAACTGTCCCGATAAACAAGTCGTCCGACTTGTTCACCTTGTACATCACGAAAAAATACCAGAACTCCTGCAGGTCGGTATTTGACTCGCAGATGCGCAACAACACCTCGTCAAGCGCTGGTTTATAGCCTTGAAACATGACGATTGCGCGCAGCAGAGGCAGTAACTCTTGGAAATTAGTAAACCGGTCAGGACAAAACAGACGGTCGACGTTGAAGGTGTCCAAAAACCATAAATAATGCGCCGGTTTTTCCTGGCTCGTAAAGTCCACGAACTTCGCGTAATGTGCCAACAGAAAGCGGTACGCGTCACCCGGAATACTTTTCGCTGGGAATACAAAGCAGAGCGTGGACGCTTCAGAAGCTATATCGGCTTCCAAGCGCAACAACACGAAATCGGTCGAACCACGTTCGACTTCAGCAATTGTTTTAGTCCCAGGCACAACAGGTAAGCCCGTTAAACAAGAACCAACAGGGCACTTAAAGTTATCCAAAACGTCCTCAGATAACAAGTTCACCACCAGCACTGTTAGAGGCTCCGATTGCATAGCACTGCCGTGCTCGGCGACTGCCTTGGTGAACGGCTGGAGCGCGCTTACTTCTAGCAAGTTCTGCGATACCAACTCTTGTATCTCGGGCGTGTGTTCCTGTACACGGCTGTCGTGGCAGCTTTCAGACCCATTGTGTGTGACCGACAACGTACACCGGTGCACGAACACGCCTTCAACTCCCGCATCCTGCACGTCA
Source organism: Cymbomonas tetramitiformis (assembly GCA_001247695.2). Lineage (NCBI taxonomy): Eukaryota > Viridiplantae > Chlorophyta > Pyramimonadophyceae > Pyramimonadales > Pyramimonadaceae > Cymbomonas > Cymbomonas tetramitiformis. Next base: position 4,749 of record LGRX02026366.1, on the reverse strand, counting down.
GGCCGAGAGTCGAGGGTAATTTTGTCGAGGTCTGTGGTAATTTGAGTGGCCATCTTGTAAAAAACGTACTGTGCGAATAAAAGTTACTGGTAAAAATGAACTGCGGGCGGTGTTAGTGGCGGCTTGGGTTCAGTATTTCTGGTACTGTGCAGCCGCCTTTATTTTTTGTATCCAGCCACCTAGGTTGATGGCCATCCAGTCGAACCCGAGTCCGCAGAAACCGTGACACCGACGTATCATGCCACGTCGAGGTTCAAATCGCGATTCGATCGCGTCGAGCGCTGCCCCAGGTTCGCCATACGATATACCCGATATTTTTAAACGGTGCAGCACTAAAACCGCAGCGATAGGAGAAAAGTAATCTCGATTTTGGGGTACAGCAGCCTCGCACGAATTCAGCCCAAGCATAAAACGAAATCGGAGCTGGTCGATTTATGTCGATGTCAGCAATAAAACAAATCCGACCGTCGTTGATCGATCTTAAATTTTTGTAAAACCAGTAGACGCTTTTGGGGTGCAGCAGTCTCGCACGATTTTAGCCCAAGCAAAGAGTGAAATCGGAGCTGGTCGATTTATGTCGACGCCAGCAATAAACCTAATCCGACGGTCGTTAATCGATCGTAAAAATATGATGCGATCGCGCGTCCTATGGTGGGATTTATTTTTTTTTGAATCTACCAAGATAATACAATCTCTACTTCAGTGCCGTTAAAACTACTCAACGCCTAGCGCCCGAACAGTAAGTTTTAACCTAAACGTGCAGAGTTCTAGCCAAAACTAAAAGATAAACATGACAAACATTCAAACCGTTTTCAACTGTAATACAGTTCTGTACGAGTTAATTGAAACCTTCGGGAACGGTGCTTACGTGTTGAAGATTGTGAAACCGATAGACGCGCTGAGTGAGGTTCCTCGTGTATACAATACACCCGTTGACGGCGTCGTCGGCAAAAATAAAAAAAGAAACTGTCGGTTGATCAACTGCGAGAAACTTTTGAAAGAAATAGAGCAGGTTAAGCCAAAAACGGTGGAATTGTCTGTAGTAGATTGGTTGCTTGCGCTCAAAGCTTCTGAAATGAAAAACAGACACAGTATCGAAGAGGCCCTGGAACGTGCACGCGCTCCGTGGCCAAGCATCCTTGACAAGAATCGTTTACCTATCGTGCACAACGCCGTGGACGAATTTCGTTGCAACGTGGACGTCGTCGCCGTGGATCTGGAGTTTGTCCCAGGTGACACCCCACTTGGTGCTTGTTTTACCCAAAACATAGCAAACCTATATAAAATACAATTTTGTTTTAATTTTGCAGATAGCAAACCGTACGAGGTGAGCGTCGTCTCCATTTGCGACGGTGCAAAGGTGGCTGTGTACACGGCCTGTTTCTTGAAAACCAACGCCGCCTTTATGCAGACTGTTAAAACTTTGTTGGAAGGGGCTACAAAGCTTGTTTTTTGCGATACTACCGCAGATCTGCCTGCGTTACGAAATTTTTTTGGTAGCACGTTCTCCGGCGCAGTTTACGATGTGCAGGACAACGCGTGCAGGAAGAGTCTGCAAACGCTGTACACCAAACACTGTTGCGAGATCAAACAGCAGTATCAGAAAGATAAGGGCACGAGCGTCAGTTTCGTACGTACAGACACTCAGCTAAGCGAACACCAGTTGCACTACTGCGCGGCAGACGTGTACGCCACGTATCAGATTTATGTCAAACAATGGTATGAACTGTAAGTTCCGACAGCGTTTCGACTGCAACACGCGCTGAGACGTTGTAGACAAACGGACTGAGTGTTTCAAGTGTTAGGACAGCCGTTGATGGTCGGCAATTTAAAATAATAATATATTAGTTGCATGCTTGTTTTGAAAACAATTTACAACCCTGCACTGCTAAAGTGTTTTAGGTCATTTTAGGTTATCATTTTTCTCCTATAAGCTTGGGGTGCACTGGGGTATTGAAGCTGGTTGGTAAGTCCTAGTTGAGCTTTGGTTCAGTTGGTATGGGGTTACTTTCCTTCCACTTTCTTTTATGTTGAGATCTTCGACTGTCTTACACGCTCGTGACAGTTTTTCATGAGTTTTTACGAAAGACACTTTTGGCACTTTGTATCACAATTGCGTGGAAGTTTTTTAAAACTTATTACGCAAGATAGTTGACTGAGGCTCTCCGACTCACTGCCTTGGTGACAACCCAGTTGCTTTTGAGTTTTGTATGGTGCTAGGTTAACTGACTATGACGGCATAACTGCTTGAGAAATTATTTGCCTGCTCGCCTAGAGGGAAATCGAAGTGTTTCCCAACAGCTTGTGACTGTGCGTCCTACTACGGCATACGTGTATAAACCACGGGCTCAAACCGAAATGCTTATGCGTACCCAGCAATAGCTCCGGTGTTTCATATCGTTATTTGTACAGAGTATTTTGGTTTTTATATTATTAACTCAGCACGCCTATATCACAACTGTTATTGCAAAAAGCTACTTGTTTTGCCTTGCTATTTTCGAGCCGTCACTGCGGTCGTACTTATTACACCACACCACCACGCGCCACCACGCGCAGCTTTTGAGCACATACCGTATTACAGCGAAAGTTTATTTTTATAAAAGAGGTAACTTAATTGCTGAGTCACTTGTTAAAACGGCACGGTCGTTATTTTTTTCAGTTTATTCAATTTATGAGTCAAGCACGCTTTCGATACGTTAATTTCTCGTAGCACTAAGTTAGGTACCTACGCTTTTGCACACGATCTACGTCTGCCTTCTCACAAAAAGTGAGGGTTTACCGGGTACGCACCGCGGTTACGCCGTGCCGCACGCCCATAACCCCAACCGTGCCGGGTACAACAGAAAAAGGTGCACGACAATGGTGATAACTGGCCCTTAATGTGTCGCGTTGGAGAAACCCCCCCTGCACCGGGCATAACTGGCTTTTGTTATGTTGCGTCGCATTCCTCTCTTCCGCACCGGACATAACTGGCTTTCATAATGTTGCCAGGGAGAAACCCCCGGTGTGACAACAGTAATGGTTATTGCAGAGGTGGGGAGCAGCGGTGACGGTTTCACGCACGGACCGACGCACGGTTATAACTATAGGCGCACAAACCGGTTCTGCAATTTCGCCACGGCGGCCAAGATCCGTCCATTTTTGGTACAATAGCAACCCGTTTTCGAATATCGCGCGTGGGAATGGCTTCGTTTTTACAAGTTGGTATATTTACCTATATATATGTATAACGCATATACGCGCATTTGCATTTCATGTATTTCATTATTAAAAATGCGCACAAAACCTTCAAATACGTATGCACAATTTCTCGTCACGACGACTATCCGTTCGCTTCACCCGCAAGAGAATCCTCACTCGCGTCAAACCTTTCCGTGTTCTTCGCTATTTTTTGAATTTGAGACCAAGAAGTATTCAAAACGACGCGCACATCGTTGGCAGTGGCACTCCGAAAACGTCGCGCACCGGAAAAACTGTCAAACATCGCTTCGATATAAGTCCAATCGAAATGCTGTACGGCGCATTTACGTGCGTGCCACCACAGCAATAATTTAAAAGGTATGGCCAAAGCCCAGCTGTTCGACACCAGGCACGAATTGATATAAACTTGTAGCGTGATGTAAAAATCGTCGGCGGTTATCCCAACGCACAAAGGCAGATTCGTCTTATTTAACGTACTTATTATAAGACGTGTACAAAGTTTTTCCACTACTACGTACTGCTTAAAGTGTTCATGTATTTCATAAAAAACCTTGTAATGGACCCTACTATTGGGGTGCGCCATTTCCTGGTTCGCATCGTTGATGAGCTTCTGCAATTTACAATTAAAAAAGTAATATTTGAATTCGGTTTGATTCGGCTCGATTTGCTGCTGCGCTAAAGCGGCGACGAAGTTCTTTCCGTACGGTGATCCCGTCATGTTTAGGACCGACATAGTTGTGAATTTTAAAGCAACCCGTGATCGCAAGGCGTTTTATCTGTACGTATAAGTATATTACGATGATACGGTAACTCGATATTACACCGAAACTCGATTCCGCGATCGCAATCACGATCGCGCGACGCTTCACGCACGGACCGACGCACGGTTGTATCTATAGGCGCACAAACCGGCTTTTGCAATGCCCAACTTTTGGTACAGTAGCAACCCGTTTTTTTGAATATCGCGCGTGGGAGTGGCTTCGTGCCTACATGTTGGTATGTATACCCACAAGTATCAAGCGTATACGCGCATTCGCATTTCGCATTCTCGCAAGAACCACAACCTGTTGCTGGTAACCGTTCCACCTTTTGGAGCCGTTCTGCCCTAAACCCTACACATGATTTCCACTGCCTGGACACGCGATAAACGACAAATTTGCAAAGCGCCTACCGCCAGATTTGTGGCAGAAGGTTTTTTCCTGCGGCGCGTCGAGCAGGCCCGTAAATGAGACGAAAAAACGACGGCGGTGTGATGTGAACGCGGCCCGATGCGAGTGCGGTGAAATAGTCATTCTGTAGATGAACTTTGATATAACGCAAATACACAGAAGGTGCAGCTATTTCAAATACTTGATGACCCAAACGGCAACGCCGAAAACTTAGATAACACGCGCGCGAGGCCGGCCTCGATGCGCACCGTCAAAGTAGTACATAACAATGCGGTAAGGGTGTGTTTGGAAGCATAACGACAATCACCTATCATACCAGAATTGTTCGTATATTTTATTGAGCACCGGCGATATGTTTTTTTGGAAATATTGGTCTTCC
>LGRX02026365.1:0-20911 GCA_001247695.2 Cymbomonas tetramitiformis | reverse complement strand
CCCCCAACACCAAGGATAGCAACCTCATTGAGAGGATCCTACGCCACTTTATGGCTGAGTGGCGCGCCGACCCAGAGAACACGTCGGCGATGTTCCTACTGCCGGACTATGACGCGTCCTGGCGCACCCTTATCCAGCCCAAGTACGGCCTGCACGTGGTCAAGGTGTTCGACCTCAAGGATGCCAAGGGTCACCCTACATGCTTGTTTGAGTCACCAGATGGAGGCCGACCAGCGCTGCGGTGGCCCGTGCTGCTGGTGTGGGCGCCAGCGGCCAGCCGGACTCGGCCTCGAGCGAAGAGTGCCCGTGCGCCCGCCGCTCAAGGTGCAAGCGAGCCTATGGTCACGTCAGGGCCAGCGGCCAAGGCACGCGCAACCAAAGGACCACTGAAGGCATGCCAGTTCGTGAAAGCACTACGCGCGGAGTACGAACGTAGCCCTTACCTCACGATGTTAAAGGAAGAGCTTTTAGCCGCCCCGCACCAGCGCACGGACACCTTCCGTATGGTTGACGACATGATCTGGCGCATCGCGGAGGGACGCTACCAGCTGGTGTTGTCGTCCGACTCTCCCCTTCGGGAGATAGTCATGCGTGAAGCGCACGAGTCTCCCGCGGCGGGACACACCGGGCGAGATAAGACTCTCGCTCGGATAGTGCGGCGGTTCTGGTGGCCCCGCATGAACAAAGACGTCACCGACTGGACCCGCTCGTGCTTGATATGCCAGCAGACCCGCCCGAGGAACAGCTATCCGGATGGCCAGCTGAACCCCCTCCAGGTCCCGGTCAGGCTGTGGCAGGTGGTGAGCATTGACTTCGTCACAGGTCTGCCGCGCACGGAGCGGGGCTACGACGCCTTCGCCACGTTCACGGACAAGTTGTTCAAGATGGTGCACGTGGTCCCCATGTTGTACTCTGACAGTTCCGCTGAGCAGGTGGCACGAATGTACTTCGACCATGTTTGGCGACTGCACGGTGCTCCCATGAAGATCGTTTGTGACAGGGACTCTCGCTTCCGTGACGCCTTTCATATGGAGTTGCATCGCCTTATGGGGGTGCAGGTGGCCTCCACTACGCCGTACCATCCACAAGGGGACGGTCAAGCGGAGCACACAAACCACACGGTGGAGCGCATGTTGCGCGCCTACGTTGACGCAAACCAGACAGACTGGGATTTGTGGTGCACCCCGGTGGAGTACGCCATTAACGACTCCAGGTCCGCGGTTACTGGATTCACACCCTTCGAGCTTTGCTATGGGCATGCCCCAGCGTCGCAGCTCGACTTCTTCGTAGAAGCTGCGTTGGCCTCTCGTAGGGGCCGCGCCAAGGGGGGGAGAGGGGACGTCGTGAAGAAAGGCACGGCCCACGAGACCGCCCGGCAGTTTGTTCAGCAGTTGCAGACTGCTCGCGATAGGTTGCTGGTAGCTCAGCAGCAGCAAGTGGCCCAGTATGACGCTCGCCATCGCGCTCGCCGGTACGCAATAGGTGACATGGTGTGGGTGGACGCCACGCATCTCACCCAGCCCGGGGATCGGGGCCTACACAAGAAGTTGCTGAAGAAGCGCCTGGGCCCGATGGAGGTACTGGAGGCCTTCCACAGCGATCGGCAGATGGAGCTCGCCCCCGAGGACCGAGGGGCCCCCGCGGCTTACCGCCTGAAGCTACCACCACAGTGGAAGGTGCACGACGTCTTCACCGTGGATAGACTCACCCCAGTGGAGTCGGGCCAGGACAAGTTCGCGGACAGGAGTGCGGAGATTCCGCCTCCCCCTGTGGACGTGAGCGGTCGTAAGGAGATGGCGGTGGAGTGCATTGAGAGGTCACGCACGAGGAGACGTAGCGGGCGGACATGGACGGAGTACATGGTCAAATGGGTAGGTATGCCGCGCTCCGAGAATGAATGGAAAACTCGCGAGGACCTCGAGTTCGATGGAGTTGGCCGAAAAGGGATACCTAACCGCGCTCTTCAGGAGTTCGAGAAGGTCGAGGCCAAGAGGCAAGAACGTGAAAAGAGTAGAGTCACTCGCAAACGCGAGGAGTCAGCAGGAGCGATATGGTTGACGGATCCTGAAGAGTTACAGGCGGACGGAATGGCGTGGATCCCGGAAGAACGAGCCGACGACGAGGTGGGCACATTCGCGACGGTGTCGTCCACTAGTTTCATGCCATCCCAAGGACCTGGTCGAGGAGCGGCACGCCTACAGCCGTCTCGACGCCCAATACGGATCTTGGTGTTGTTTTGTGGCACAGGCTCCGTCGAACGACAGTTCAGCAAGCAGTTTCCTGGGTGTGAGGTAGTCTCGGTGGACATCCAGAACCGATGGAAGCCCACTCACTGCGAAAACATCCTGCACTGGGACTATCGGCAGTTCTCGCCCAAGCACTTTGACGTCATTTGGGCGAGCCCTCCATGCACGGAGTATAGCCAAGCCAAAACGGTAGGGATACGAAACTTGCGTGGTGCTGACAGGCAAGTGCGGAGAACGCTGGAGATCATCAAGTACCTCCAGCCGAGCTTCTACTTCATCGAGAACCCGCGTGGCCGAGCTCCTCATGGGTTACACACTCGCCGATGCATGCAAGGGTTGCCACCTCCGCATCTGGCTACGTATTGTAAGTATGGTATGCCCTACAAGAAACCCACCCACTTCTGGACCAACGCGCCTATCACCACCCTGAAGTCTTGCGACCCCGAAAACCCCTGCGACTTCAAACGCCGTTATGGGCGGCACGAGAAGATGGCGCAGAGCGGCTCCGCCAGCAGAGAGTCGGGCGACCCTAGACCAGGCATGGGAGCTGGATGGCACGTGTATGGCATCCCCGCAGCCTTGCTTAAACAATTATTCAGCTCTCTACCGGTGGAACAACCCGTGGGGGCAATCGCAGCGGTGTGTGAATACCTAGCGGAGCTGCTTTGGAGAGATGAAAATGAGACAGATCTCAACGATGAAAGAGTCTGCGCTAATCCGGAAGAAGCTGACGAGGAGCCGGTGACCTTGATGCCGGAGTACAGCCCTACGCCGCCACCAGTGATGTCCGACGACAGCGAGTGGGACACCATGGGCTCCGAATCAGCCTAACGACTGTGCATCTAAGCACAAGCGAGGACGCTTCCCACCTGAAGGGGGGGGGAGTTGTGCTAGGACAACACACGGTGTCATGCGCGGATGACTCAGCAATGTCATACATGCCAGAAGTGTCATACGCGCCTTACAGCATTAGCGCCCGAGACCCCTGTTGAGGAAGAGACCCCCCTTATATGGGAGTACACAGTACCACTGTACTGTGTAATAATGTGACATGTAGAATACTGGCACATCATACTGCATGATAATGTAGTACAAGCATATGATAGGTTGATGAGACTTGGCCATGCTGACTAGGATTACCTCAGAGAGCTGAGTGAATAAGTAATGGCCAAGGCCAAAGAAACAGTTGAGATTTCTAGAGTAAAAACAGCCGCATGGTAAAAGTCAATATAATACCTAATTCTTACTGCAAATATATGCAATGAGTCTGGACATAGTTCCTAAGAATCGACATAGCTTGATTAGTCTTATATAGTGCATAATATAGAACCTTGCACTATATATGATCCATCAGTAGTTTCACAGTCACTGTCAAGTAGAAGGTTTAGTACTGCCTCCTACATCAACAGTTCGGAGTTAGGGTTCCTAACTTATGTTTAAAGTATCGTTTGATAACAAAGTGAATTGGCACATTACTTATTTTGATGCCGAGGGAAACGATGGTACCCTCAGAATTTGCATGGACTGGGGCCTTGCGGGTTTATTTGCTTTATAGACCCTAAGGAATGCCATGCTATTATTGTTATGTGGGACAAAACCCCTAAACCCTAAATGAAGCACGAATATCTTCGGAATTGATCCGTTACAAAATCAAGATATGTTTAGCTGATGATACTAACAACAATATAAGTATATCGACGGTGCCTTGCTTTGTATCCATGAGGTGGTATCAATGCATTCCGAAACCCTAACTAGTTTACTGCGTAAAGTGAATACGACTCGTTTGACGTTGTGATACATGCGCAAGTTGGAATATGAAGCTATAAATATGCATATAACATATCAGTGCGTCAATAAACACCTCGGACTCCAGCAAGTTTCTTAAAATAATGATTAAATATACACGCGAGCCCATATGCCAAGTTTCAGGCCATTGCGCGGTTTCTGAATAGCAAAAGAGCTCGGTCCCGGATCGACTCCGGCCGAGATGCATGAGGGATTTTTGCAAACCCCAAACCCAAACCGAAAATGCCAACTGTGATGCATATTAAGGTATATGCGTGTTGAAACTTTGCCGAAGCATACTGCCGTGCAACTACTGTATTTTGCTAGTCACGACCGGGCGACTCGCCATCCACTCGGCAATGGAGATCTTCTGAAGGATGAAGGTATATATCAAATAGAGCATTGCAAAAAGCCCCTTCAGTGACCTAAACGCTCGAATCGAAAGTAGCGAATAATATCAAGATGTGGATACGTACATGTATCAAGGTGCAGCTCCAAAGAGCTCATACGGAACCCGGCACTGCACGTTTAAGGTTTGGGGTTTGTTTGATATTCCAAACAGAATTTAAGTCGCGAAACACATCACCTATGACACACTATGACGCCTGGACGATAAGTCGTTTACCGATCCGCTATTTACGTTGTTAGTTCTCGGAGTTTTCAGAGCGTTGCACACCTTACCCAAAAATACAGATTATATCGCTGCAAAAAAAAGGGAGAGGGGCTGCCGCATCAATATTTTTTTTGTAAAACATGCATATTTATCGCTCTGAGAAGTGGCGAGATATGGGATGGCGTTGAGGTTGAGATAACCGCGGGAGTATGCCGTTGGTTTCCTAGATTTCCGAGCGCTGGCTAATTTCGCGAGAGAAAACACACCATTTTGTTTTGAAGGGCTTAGAACGGTTCGAAATTTTTCAGACGTTTGTTTACGAGTTTTTTAGGATCGTATGTTTTCATATTTCTCCCTTGCGGCCAAACGTAAAGGGACGAAAGTTTTTTTTCCTCAGCAGTCGAATTATCGCTGATTGACCCGATTTTGGGTTTCAAGCGTCTACCGTGGCTAGGCACTACTGAACCTCCGATGCGCCCAGAATCTTGTGTAAATATTATGTTGGACCACTTTTATTTTTGTCGCAGGCATATCCCCCTACAATTTTAGGGCACCTGTACCCGACATGTACCCGGCATGTATCCGGCATGTACCTGGACAAGGTACATATGTACCTACCCACTCCCAACTTGGGGCAGTGAAAATCCGAGTTGTAAACAAGTGCAATATTTTCACATATGTGTCAAGGCCATGAGTGACTAAGACATCCTTGACAAGTTTCGATGTAAACTATTGAGTTATTCCTTCAGAAATGGACATCCGGAAAACAGGACTGGCGTGTACCTACGTGTACCTACGTGTACCCCGTCGACGGGTACACATGTACGAAATAGGTGCATGCGGGGTGCATGTGTACGCAATCGAGTGCGTACACATGTACCCAGCATGCACCGGGCGGGTACATGTAGGTACATGCCGGGTAATGGTTCCTCGTACACATGCACCCAACGTGTACCATACAGTACATGCTGAGTACATGCTGGGTACATGCTGAGTACATGCTGGGTACATGGTTCCTCGTACACATGTACCAAATGGCAGACTAGTGCATGTTGGGTACATGTGAACGCGCCCCCTTAGTACGACGTGGGTGCATAGTTACCCCACGCGTGTTATATATGGCGTGCACGTGTACCGACAATGTACCATGTGTGAATTTAACAATTCACCATAACAAAAACGATCATTATATACAATTGCATTTACCTATGTTTATCTATCATGCCTCATCGTCACTGGGATTCTCATCTCGGACAATCTGCTCAAAGAAGTCGGCTAGCGGATCCAAGACCACCGAGGTTTCCATGCAAGGATGCTTTCGAATCACCACTCAATCTCCTCGGCAAGCACAAACGGTTCTTTTCGATCGAATCCAGTGGGCGGATTCTCTGGGTCCAAGACGTAGAAATGTCACAAACCACGGCTTATCGTGTACCTCAGCCGGGTTGTGACACTTGCGACAGCAGTCTCTGTGACGAACGTATGACACGCGCAGTACGATACGCGCGAGGGGTTACAACAGTGATAGGATACGGAAATACGGATGGGTGTTACACTTTGTTTGGAGATAGCAAGAATAAGTAGGGCGGCGTAGCAGGGTGAGGCAGACGCTCATTTTTGTTTTGCCTTCGTAACAGTGGGTCCGAAAATAGGAAGTGCTCGCTCAGACCGCGAAAACAGCAGTGTTATGATATAACGATTTATGATATATGACATTCTTTTGCTTGTGAAGTTACACATTTTGTGGACTTGTGCTTGTGTGATAGCGTCAGAACTGTGATCTTCAGTCTTTTACAAAACAAAAATGTGCTTTATTACAGACATGTCGTCTGTAATTCTGAGAGCGAAACAGCAGTCCTGAAGAACGAGGCTTCTGAAGGGTGAGGCCAGGGACGGATTTATCCGTACTGGTAAGCTTGGAAGAGGTTGAGGGAAGCAGACTGTTGTGACACTCGAGGTTCAGCAGCCATGCAAGACACAGCGACAGCGATTATGGGCGTATCCTGGGTTATCCCGGTGATGCGAAGCACTGGATGGTAAAGCCAGGGACGGATTTATCCGTACTGGTACGCCTGAAGGCGTAGAGCGGAACCGGGGGCTCATTGTTCAATATTGTGACAGCGTTGAGGATGTTATTCTGGACTATTCGGGGAGATGGCATCCTGCTGGAGCGAAACACCGGATGGTAAAGCCAGGGACGGATTTATCCGTACTGGTACGCCTGAAGGCGTAGAGCGAAACGGGATTGTCAGTGTTTATTATCACGGCAGCGTTCATTGCGGCATTCAGGCTTATTCTGGGAGGTAGCATCCTGCTACAGCACAGCACTGACCAGTGATACTAAGAGTGAAATTAACTGTGCTGGCTATCTGGAAGGAGTGGAGCAAGACAGGGGTCACATCACCCACGAGGCTTACCACTTAATTCATGAGCGAGCATGTCCTTGCAGTGACTGCTACTTAGAGCGAAGCATTGAAAGGCGAGACCAGGGACGGATTTATCCGTACTGGTAAGCTTGGAAGTGTGGAGTGAAAAGAGCTTTCACATTGGACTCTTCCCACTACCGGGAAATTAGCAACGGAGTCGATTACTGATCTCCAGAAGCAGCAAAGAGCCGAGAGACGTACCCAGAGAGCGGTACGGGTGAGCCAGCACTTCTCCGAGCTGGAAGAAGAGGAAGCAGCCGCCGGAGGTCAGCCTGAGGCTCAAGTCCAGGAGCCTACAGTGATATTTGAGGAGGAGATGGAGTACAGTGACTCCACTCGCCTTGCCCTTGGCACTCTGCCCATATATACGGGCACCAAGGAGGAAGACCGGCCTAAGTTCTTGAGGGACTTCGCCCTCATGTGCGAGAACTTCATACGCCAGCACAACGCCAACATCAGGAAGAAGCTCAGGTCCGCGGAATTCACCAAGAATCTCACTGAAGCGCAAAAGAAAGCCCTGAGGGAGACACCTCCTGACTGGGAGACACTTTGGGATATCGTCCCCGCGTGTCTAGCTGGTGAGAACTCACAAAGCCTCAGCTGGTGGCGTGAGAATTATGAAAGCGGGGGTGTAGTGGCTTCGAACATGGATAGAGTGCTCAAGGACACCAGCGTACATGGCCCACTCGAGGGCTCTATCCCATGCGCTAGGCCCCCCTTTAATGAAATGAATGCTGGTACTACGTGGGTAATCGCGAGACCAGCAACAACCCAGGACGCTCAAGGAGAGGTGTCCAACGAGTATCTGACTGATGGCACCTCGCTGAAAGGGTTGACGGGTCAAGATGGCACCCATGACACGCAGTACTTCTACGCCCTCAGGGGCTTCATTGCTGCGCTTGACAAGAAGTTCATGATGAAGGGAACACAGGAAAAAGTTGATCTGTTGACCCAGAAGCCCCAAGAACTGGGGCAAGATGGTCTAACGTATATGAAGATGTGTCAACGCAGGGAGATGCAGCTCAACACCGGGAAGGTGCTGAGTGACGAGGCTCTACGTACCTTCATCGAAGACTGCGTCGAGAACCTCCGCATCAAGATCTTCCAGACGCGGGTGAAAGAGCAGCTGAGGGCTCAGTTCCCGCCACCCAACCGGGTGACCTGGAAGGACCTGGAGGCCATCATCGAGGTGCAGGACAAGCTCAAGAACGATGCGGAGTCCTGGATCCTCACCTTCCTACAGGAGATCACTAGGCGGTGCAGCTGCCAGTATTCCACCTGGGAAGCCCGACAGCATGGCCTCGACCTCAAGGCCATCAAAAACTTGATCAGGAAGATAGAGTCAGCTGTGGAAGGGCAGTCAGGCGACCCTGAGACCAGCAAGAAGGCGGACACATCGCCTTCTAAGAAGATGAAGAAGGAGGTGAACGTCGCGGAGAGAGCCAACAAGCCTGCGTACAACAAGACACCTCCACCGGCAGAGGGCAGTCGTACCAACGACAAGCCCAAGTGTCTGCGCTGCTTCGGAGGAGGCTGGCATGAATCCGACCCCGAGCAGTGCAGAAGTGGCTACAAATACGTCAAGATGCCAGCGGGGTACCACGAGAGCAGGCTTGGGTCCAGCAAGTGGTGGGATGCCGAGAACGCCGCCTTACGGATGTACAACTTGAAGAACCGCTTCAAGAACTCCGACTGGGGCATCCTGGTGACCGACTGGCAGCAGCTGTCCAACGACGAGAAGGACAAGTGCCGTGCTAAGCCGCCACCAGCGGACAAACAGAAGAGCCCAACTGGTAACTCAGACGCACTGAAGGCTGAGTATCAGGGCATGGTGGCTGCCCGAAAGACTGCCAGTCGTGCTGGCAGTGTGAAGTCACAGGTGCTCTCCGAGGACGAAGGTTCCGACGAGGAGCTGGTCGCTTCGAACGTCGCGGAAAGGGAGGTGTACATCTCTGACGCGCACGAGGTGAACCACCGCGAGATCACTGGGCCAGGAGTGTCATCCGGCTCTCCAGCCAGCTTGCTCTCAGCACTGGCTGAAGAGATGGGCGAGGAGGTGCTCTCAGACGCGCTCAACACCCTAGGCTTAGGGGAGCTCCCCGAAGCACTGAGCAAGGGCGGTGAGCCCGAGGTCATGGCAGCACCAGCAGTAGCGCTGGGTAGCACTCAACACATGAGGGGATTCCCAGTGAAGACACCCGAAGAGTACGAGGCAGATGCGCAGGTGCCTATGGCGCCGGCAGCGGACGAGATGCAGAGGAAGGTGCAGCTCATGGCCTCTGTGATCAAGAGTCTGGGCGCGGCTTTCCGTAAGCTGGCTGCTGGGCTCGTAGCGGAGGGCAGGATAACAGCCCCCAGGGGTGTGGAGACTTTGGTGGAGCTAGCTGAGACCGGTCAGCTCCCCATGCCAGCAGCCTTAGCAGCAGACTGTCAGAGCAGTGGCGAAGGTGATGGTGATGACGACGAAGACGACGACTGCCCAGGAATGGAGTCTGGTGATGACAGTGACGACGAAGACGACGACTGCCCAGGAATGGAGTCTGGTGATGACAGCGACGAGGAAGAGATCCCCCTGGACGAGATGCCGGAGGACATGGTGGACCAACCTAGAAAGAAGAGAGCTGCTGTGCACGTCACCGCTGCGGCAGCCACAATCCAGGAGAAGTTCGGGGTGACGGACTTCAGTGGGAAGGGCGAGCTACACGCACGAACCATGGAGGCCAAAGCCTACGAGCTACTGAAGAGGAAGATGCTCAGTGGCCTCACGGAGGAACAGCTCACAGCCATGGCGCAGGTTCAGCCCGTGTGTAAGCTCCTGAACGAGACGCTGGCACAAGGGATGGCCCTCGTGGCCTCTGGTGGGTTACCCATGCTGTACAAGGCCCTGCTCCTAGACACCGGGGCCAACTGCAACATCATCCCCATCAGGACGGTCAACCGGCTCGGTCTGACCATCTTTGATGCGGAGACAGGGGCCAGGGTGGCCAGGTGCGACGGCAGCCCCGCGGAGTTCACCAAGTACTGTTACGTGGACGGCATCCTCGCTGCAGGCACTCCTTACATGACTCTGCACCGGCTCCACGCCTTCGTCACGTTCACCAACGACACCACGTGGGACTTCCTGGTGGGCACAGGACCCCTGAAGAACGCGTTGAAGCTGACCATCGACCTCTACCGGGGTATCGCCACCTCTGAGGCCGTGTCATTGAGCATGAGGGAGAAGGTCACGCTGCCGCTGATTGAGCTGACGCCGCCTGCTGACGCGAGGAGCAAAAGGAACGAGGATCCCAGGGTGTGCTTGGCAACTGAGATCTTTGATGACCGTGCTCCACCGCTACACGGGGCTGCGCTTTCTGAGGCAGTGGGAGAGGACCGTCTGGCCCTCTCAGGAGAGCGATGTGCATTCTCACGAGCACATCCTGAGCTAGTTGACCTCCTGGCGTCGTTCCTGGAGGAGCTCAGACTCAAGAGGTTCAACCAGGAGGAGAGGGAGATGCTCGACGCGCGCTGCCAGTCCATGGTGGAAGCAGGTATATTGAGACCCAGCTCACTGATGCGAGCCGAGCTCACTGGACGGATCAACCTGCGCGCCGAGAGCTCAAAGTTCGAACCACCTGCGCCTGGCACGTCCGTGACGGGCCAGATGTTGGGCCTGCTACAAGCGACGTCGCGCAGTCAACGGGAAGCCAATGTGGCGACCAGGAGCGAGTGGTCTGATGCTGAAGAGCCAGTTAGCGTGGCGCCCATCACGCCAGTCAGTCTGACGGCGACCCAGATCGACTCTCGCTACCCAGACCTTACGCAGGAGCAAGAGGCTGGGAGCGAAGCGGACTACAATCATGTTGGCCAGCGCACAACCATGGGCGGGCATGGCAGTGAACCCATGGGACAATGAGGACAAGGAGGGCAGCTGGTCTCAGCAGCGCTTGTATGTCGATCGCACTGGCTATGCTCGTTTGTGTACACTCTGTGAAGAGGACGGTGAGAACGTACCAGATGAAGGATTCGTGCGTGTCAAATTCCCACGCTGTGGGGAGTGGAAGAGCGTCCTGGAGACGGAGCTGCTGTGGCCCGACTTCACGCTGGTGGACCAGAAGGTTGACAAGGAGACGAAGGTGGCCTCAGACACCTGGGCCACGCGGGCGAGTTACAGAAAGGATAGCGACCAGGTCACGCTTCCTGACTGTCGTGCCCATCGAGAAGCTGGGCGACACACCATGGCGGACGTCCAGGAGGCCCTCAACGCCCAACAGGTGTACCCCACGGGAGTCGTGACTGGCATCCTCATGTGGAACAGGATGGCGCGTCAGTTCTGCGTGCTCAGTGAAAAGACTCGCGTTCAGTGGGAGCTCATGGAAAAGATGGTACGTCACACCATGGCTGGCAGTGCCAGCATGAGCCCCATGCATGGGGAAGGTGACTGGCGAGTTCCAGCTGCCCTTCTACTACGAGAAGGACCAGCGCTGGCGATACCAGCCCCTGAAGCACGTCCAGAGGGTGGACATCGCTGACCTCCGAGCTCGCCTGAAGGTGAAGTATGATGAGGTGGTAGCTGGTGAGCAAGCCATCCCGCTGCTGACGCTGTCAGACACGACGTGCAAGGTGGGAAAGTTCTACCCGGTGACGGATGGAGAAGGGGGGGACGGTGAAGTGTTCAGCACCAACGCCGCCGCCCTGGAGTACCTGCACTTGGGGGAGAGCAGAGTGATGCTCGCTGCGTGCAAGACCGAAGATAACGCACGTGACGCGCTTGAAACCTACGGAACTAGGCGAGACCCGCCACCAAGGCCGCCAGCTCCCAGACGCAAGACCGTCAGGCGGGACGAGGCAGGGCCATCTGGTTCTGTGCCGCCGCCATCCTCAGCCCCGCTGCGCCTGAGGCATCAGACTTGGCCCGATGGAGCTTTTGACCCTGGGAGCCAGGAGTATCACCCATCGGTGTTCCAGGGCACCTACGAGCCAGAGTCGGACACCAACAGCGAGGACACCGCTCGGAAATCCGAATGGCTGAACCCGAGGGACATCGCAGAGTTCGCAGAGCTGGACGGGCAGACCGTCTTCCTCGTCCCTTATCGGTGCTTCAAGGGTAAGATCGAGTTCCAGCTGGGAAAGCCCTATGCAGAACGAGGAAAGGGACTGCGCACGTGCGAACTCAGCAGCAGGACGATGCACCGCTACGCCTCCTCTGCAGCAGTGGGGCAGCGAGGTGAGTATTTGCCTCTGGGTGGGCAGTCGAAAGGCTGTACTGGTGGGCTCCTAGGCACTATACGGATGCATGTGGAACACCTCGGCACGAGCCAGCAGCTGGTGGAGATAGCCGAAAGCCACCTGGTCGACGGTCCACAACAAGGCACTCTGCGGGTCCTCAAGACGAGAGCCAATTCCTATTCCAAGGCCGTGTACTACCTCTGCGAAGATCACCGCTACTACCGCGCGCGGGAATCCTACGGAGTAGTGTCCACCTTGGAGTACCTCTCCTCCGGGACACGCAAGTTCGATCGATGTAGCTGGGTGACATGGGACAAGTCGGCCGTGATGCACAGAGCGCCACTATCTGAACTCACATCTCTTGTGGGGCCTGCGTTGCTGGCCGAAGAACGACGAGCTGAGGTGCAAGCCCAGCTGTGTGGCGAGTTTATGCGCTGCTTGGACCCCACCACAGAGGATGGCGACTCCCATCGCAGACAAGGAGAGGAGGATGAGGAGGTTAACAGCGCCTCGGGACGCTCGACCAACCTCGTAGCTGGTGGGGACATGGATCCCAGCTCGCTCCGTACGCCAACGCTGTCACCACTGTCAGAGCACTCTGCTCTGGAGGAACATGACGTGGGGCACATTGTGGGGTTTGGCGAGACACTCGAGGGTTTGGCTGCCGCTGAAGCACAGGTGCGCGCCGACATCGTGGCGAATGAGGAGGAGATCAGAGCGTGCAAAGAGACCATACAGGAGTGCATGGGGCGAACTCCCACCATTCGTCCTTCTGCGAGGATTGGCACGAGCGGCTCCGGCAGCACTTGCCTCGACAGCCGTCATGGCACACGATCACAGCCAGCAAGTGAGTACCGCGCCGGTGACGCGTTCGGTGGGCTGCATTCCGAGGGCTTAGAGGTCAACCTTGCTCAGAGGCCCGAGCACCGGACAGTCATCGACATCCTGGGTTCACCCACAGGTTCCATCTGCACGCGAGAGACTGAAGTTTTCCCTTCAACTGAACAGGACCGCGAGGTCACTTCAGTCATGCCATCACCGGCCCTTGGCTCCGCGGCGCCCAGCAGCCCGGAGTGGCCCTATGTTCATGTCGCGGGCGCCGACGCCCAGCGTGACGGCCGTCGTGATGGACGCCTACAAAACTCGACCACAGGGCTCGCGCACCAACGCTCTCCGCGGAGTGGCCAGCGCAGGAGGAGATCTCCGAGCCCCAGAGGGGAGACCCGGCGTCCTGGGGCCGCTCGCATTGGGCACGCAGGCAGGAGCGCGCCGCGTGCATCAGGCACGCCGCTGAGGCACGACGAAATGATGGAGGAGCGGAGGAGGGATGCGATACTGCGGCCTTTTCAGCCGGGCACCGGGCCCGCTGCAGCCCGGCGCGCCCGCTACTGAGCAGCAGCCCCGGCATTGAGCCGGGTGCACAGCCTGCCGCCGGGCGGTGGGCGAAGCGCGCGCAGACGTGCTTCCTTCTCGTGGGGGTGCTCGCGCGCTTGCGATGGCCGCAGCTGCCTCACCTGGCGGTGATAGTCATATGGACGACCATGGAGGCCATGAGGTGCCTTGGCGAGATGGCGACGCTCTGGGTGTGCCATTCCAGCGTGCCTCGCAGAGCCATGGCGCGCACATTATGGACCGTGCGTGCCGCACCGCTTCAGCGGTGGACGCATCGCCATCTGCATCTTCATGTACTATTGGAGATGGCAAGGCACTTGCTTCTGCTGAGCATAGTGGTCTGGCAGGTTGCTGGGTTCCACCATGCCCAGCGCGGACTATGGTATGTGCCGTTACTCCGGCTTGGGCTCGCCATGCTCGCCGTGCACTTCGCGGCAACGGTCGCTCCTCTGGGGTGCGTCTTAGTGGCCGCCATCCACGTTGGGAAGCATGGGCTGCCGGGCGTCCGCTTGGCGTACGGAGGGCCTGAGCTTGCCGCGTTTCAAACTCGAGTGAGTCGCGCGCTGGCAGTCGCGCAGCGAGTCTCTGCGGCAGGTCCGGCCACGCTGGCGGCCATCCCGCGCCGCATGCAGAAGCCGCGCTTTGCCACCCGTCTGCGGCGCCTGCAGCTCGCGGTCGCTTGCTACCGGGTGGCCCATTTCGCCTACATGGCGTTGGTCTTGGCGCTGGTGATCTACATCTCTGCGGGAGGAGGCTTGGGCCGTATGCACGCACACTGAGAAATAAACGTGGTAAAATGGTGGTAAAATGTGGTAAACTGGTGGTAAATTGTGGTAAATTGGTGTTTTACCACCATCATACTAATAGTGGCGGTATAAATCCCGTGGGTAATTTCCTATTGGTTACTGGGCACTTTTCTAACACGATTTTACCACATTTACTTATAGCGCGGTAATTATATATTACTGTTTACCATTGCTGTATATAATTTACCATGGTACCCCCCTACGACCGGTAAATTGACCCCCAATGGTAAAATTACCACATATGACCGGTAAATTGACCCCCAATGGTAAAATTACCACATATGGCCGGTAAATTTACCATGGTATGACCACGGTTAGACACGTGGCAGGCAGGATGCACTGTGATACAGACACGTGTGCAAGATTAGTGCACGTGGCAATCAGGCATGGAATGTTACATAACTGTTACCAGATATGCTAGGTAGGTAAGTATGTGGCTTGGCAACTCCCGGCCCCGTCCTGGGTTTTGCAAGTAAGGTCAAACTAGAAGCAATAAGAAGGAGAAAGGAAGGAAGGGCGCATGCTGCTGATTTCTAGCTTGCCGTTGCTAAGGTCTTGAGCATCGTGCAGATTTCATTCCTGGCCAAAGGTAGATGGCGTGGAGGGGGATTTTAAATCCCGGAGGGCGGTGGCAGATACACTTGGTCTCAAGGCGTGACGCCGGCATCAGCAGGGTATGTTTGGCATCCTCGTTCAAGACAAAGACGGCACGGCTGTTCATGCGCGCGTTTTTGATAGTCGGGTATGCCGTCACCATGGCTAGACGGCACACAGCGCAATGTGTGGCCGGGTCCCAGATCAGATAGTAAGCTTCCACGCGGCCGTATTCAAATGCATCGGCTTCAGAGGATGCTAAGGCTACGTTGTAGGAGATTCTGGTTACTGCCCTGGTGTACATCGTGGACGTGAAGTCCTCGTCGCCGTGCCGCATTCGTGGAAAACATAGGACGTCCAAGGCGTCCCGTTCTAGCTCGTATCGCTCACCGTGCATGGCACGCAAGGAAGCCGCCAGGCCCGGCAGCAGCCTTCCTTCCGCATCGGCGCTTAGCGCGGATACAGCCACGCCACCGCGGATGATGTGATGACCGACATCCATGAAGTGACACGCGAGCCCCGGGTCATCGCGGAAACCCGGGCCGTCCTCTTTCACCGAGTGCGCGACATAGTCTGGAAGGAACCGGATCCCGGGGTACAAGTGGGCCATGTCATCTACACGGTCTTTCAGCAAGTAGGCGTTACCGATGCATGAATCGATGGCCTTCCCCCCCACCGGCTCCGGCACCACCCCCTTCGCCTCCCCCAACAGGCGCTCCACCCATAGCTCGATGTTGGAGCTGACAACGCCTACCTTCTCCTCTTGCTTGCACAAGTGTACCACGGCTAGGCGTAGATTCAGCGTCAGCATGTTCATAGGGCACTCGTTCTCAATAATGACTGCGAACTCCCTCATACGCAGCTCCGCTTGTGCGCGAGCCTCTGCGCGGTCTTCGATTGTGCCGGCGCACACCTGCCGGATGAAATATATCACAGCCTCCCTCAGCTTCCACCAAGCCCTGTCCAACTCTCGGTTGAGACTCCACAGGACGTCCATGAATACCAGCGGGCTGAATATCAAAATGAAGTTGAGCCAGTCCTCCATAGTGTAGTTCCCTGCAAACAAACCAAGCGTTTCGGGCGACATCAGCATGCATGCACCGTTCATTCAATCAATGGTCAACCCATACAACGGGCGGGCCTATGCACACAATTCACGTAGATCTCGCATGCATGGGAAGAACAGCTTTCCTGCAATCATGCCTGCCAGCACACCTACCTGCATATTGCACCACGTCCTGGTACTCACGGTGCATGTCGTGCGGGGCACACAGCCCTTTGCCGTTCTTCTGTAGCTGCTGTAGCTGCGCGGCGTTGAAGTAGCACGTGTCATCGCAGTTGGGCACCTTGTGGCGGAACATCTTCACAGTACTCTTCACGACACCGAAGGTCATACAGTGCATGAAAGGCAGCACGTATGCCGACATGGCGGTGAAATATTCCAGGGCCTCCAGGGGACCCTTACCGTAGCGCCCGGTCCGCATGGGATCAGCGCCCTCCTGGGTTAGCTTGACTAGTTCCTCGTGATCCTCCTGGGTTAATAGCACCGACGGGTCCCAGGCATGAACCGTCTCCCCGTCCGGTAAATAGCTTTGTGCGATAGGCTTGGCATAGCCTAGGCAATACATCCCACCAGTTGGTCCGGGGGTGCCCTCCCACAGGCTCAGGTAATCGTTGCGTCTGGCAGCCACCGGAGCGAACCTTCCCAGATCGTTCCGCGCAACGGTGTCACAGTAGCACAGCACCAGAAACACACTGAACTTATCATGCCACTTGCCAAAGTAACCATCGTATACTCGGAACGGCGTGCCTTTGTCGTCAGCGTGCCCGTCGCGTAACTCCTTGAGCTCCTTCACGAGGCGCTCTTGGATCACGTCATTGTTCTTCCAGTGCTGCCTAGGGCCCGGAACCACAATTACGAGCCCGGTAAATTCCATCCTAACCCGATCCTGCGAACACCCGCATGGATGCACCGTCAGTCCTCCCTTCCTCAATCACCGGGAAGCCTTCACAGCCAGACACGCTAGCAGGTGTACAACCTACGGCACGCAAGGCGGGACGCAGTGCACCTTGCATACGCCTACACTGCAGAAGCAGACCAGCAGCAGGGGACCACCTGCATGCGTTACACTGGTTAGCCTTATTCTAGTAACAAGGCACATCGCAACGGTTCGAGTTGCAGATTGTGGCGGCGTGTACCCGAGGGTGCAGGTCCGCGCTCCGCATCGCTCCGAACCTCGTGGACCATCCCCTGCACCGTGCGCGCCACATTCCCACCATTACGCCCGGTGGTGTGTCCCCACCCTCACGTGCAACGCATCGTTTGCACCATAGCGCTGTTCAGGTCAGCCATTTCATTCAACATACATCAAGGGGAGGGGGGGGGCTTGGTTGTAGTAGGAGTGCTGGGTGTCGGCTGGACTCACTGTTTGTCGTGCTTCTTCGCCCGTGCGTCATCCTCACCGTATTCCACAGCCATTCCAGCCCGAACCATTCCAGGTTTCATGGGATCCGTGCTTTCTGTTTCCTGCAGCAGCCGGCCCCCAACCGTGCTGTGCTCGTTGATCCGCGCCACGTGCGGGCTGGTCATGACGCATGCGTTTGTAGGCGCTCTCGCCTGCGTATCAGCACGCATCTTTGCAAACTTCGCATTGCGCATCCAGCGTCTGACTAGCCGTTTCACCGGGAAGTAGAAATAGTACTCCTGCGGGCGGTACACCTCACCCCGCGCCGTACGTGTCACACTGTATCTCTCCTCCTCGCACCACCCGACCGGCACTCCCGCCGCATCCCACGCGATGGGAACCCCGCATTTCTCCTGCGCTGGTTTCTTGGTCTCTGCTGGAAACGTTCTGTGATACTTCGGACACACATGCACTGCGTAGTCCCACACGGTCTCGGCACCAATCAGGCGTAGCATGTGCCAGAGCGACCCCGGTAAATTGGTGTTTGCTCCACCCAGCAGCATCTTCAAGATTTTCATGAACGTGTTGAAGTGCGCGTCTGTCCACTGCTGCCGCCGTTTCATGTCCAGCAAATACCACACAGCTTCCTGCAGCGTCACTCCGTGGGGGCTCGCCTGCCCATGCGTTAGAAGCGGATCCATCTTTTTGGGACTGAGTTCGGCCGACTCTGGTGCGTCCAATGTCTCCACTTTCGCTGGCTCCGGCGCGTCTACCGTCGCCGCTTTCCCTGCCTCCGGAGGGTCCACCGTCACCTCTTTCGCCGGCACCGGCGCGTACACCGTCACCTCTGCGTGATGAGCCAGCAGCAAGGCGGACGCCTCTTCCACCTCGATTTCCATGCCCGCCTTTGCAGCTAGTTCCTGCGAGTGGCCGTCCCATCCTGGCTTAGTTTCTGTGCATATTCTGCATGCGCTGCATGCCCCTGCGCATGTTGCATAACGTACATGCTACAATACGCACTACATGATGTATCAGAAAGACGCACAGGCGTTTCCACGTCCTGTCCGAGCAGGGCAGTGAGACCAGTGTTCCGCCAGTGTGCAAGGTGCGGCAGGGCGTACATCGTAAAGAAAGTCCGGGATGGAGAGGAGGTCCGCCTCCGCATCACCACCTTCGTCCGTCTCCTCCACGATGTCTTCTTCCGGGATGTCCGGCAAATCCAACACCTCCTCCCAGTATGCAT
Organism: Cymbomonas tetramitiformis; assembly: GCA_001247695.2. Taxonomy (NCBI): domain Eukaryota; kingdom Viridiplantae; phylum Chlorophyta; class Pyramimonadophyceae; order Pyramimonadales; family Pyramimonadaceae; genus Cymbomonas; species Cymbomonas tetramitiformis. Next base: position 2,193 of record LGRX02026365.1, on the reverse strand, counting down.
TTTCGGCTGGGGTGGGGGCATCTGACGACCCCCCTTCCTCGCAATGACTCAATCCCATATATCCCACGGCCTGTGCGTCCGCCAGGTCGTGGTTCGTGTCATTCCCATCTGCGCCGGCTCCTCCCACCAGGGTATACCGCATTCTCTTGTTGGGTATCCTCGCCTGCTGAGAATCATCATCCGCTGTTTCCACAAACACTGGGGCCGCCTCCATCTGGTGGCCAGCGGAGATGGCAATGACCCGGTGCCTTTGATCAAACTGAACTCCCAGAGATTGCATGCGGCCTATGAGCACGTCCATCCTTCCCTTGTAATCCTTTCCGGCGCGCCCTACCTGATCAGGTATGCCCAGCGTGCACAAGTCGTCGGGGGTGAAGATGGAGCGAATGCTTGGGCGCTTGATGTCACGGTAAGCGCGTTGCGCCAACTCCAGTAGGCGGGCGTCGGTCACGTGCCGGTTATCACACGCGGTTGGGAGCTGCGCCGTTTGGCACGTGACGGCTTCCCCCCCGGCTCGCCGTTTCCCCCGCGCGCCGTCCACCGGGCTCGCCCCCCCACCTGCTAGCTCTCTGGGGCCCACATGCGGCGGTGCGTAGGTTATCCGCATCCTCTTGTCGATCATGCACCCGAGAGTTGTCAATCTGTCAGCCAGCTGACGGATCTTTGCGCTCTTCTGCGCCATCGTGCTGCACTCCTCTGTGACCTTGCTTGGGATCCATCCGATGTCCACAGCAAACCGTGACACTTTGGGTGACTTGCCCCCAATATCCAGGCTTTGCAGTTTGCGCAGGATGACGGCGTCATCCAGTTCAGCCATCACCGCGCATACCTGCCGCAAACTACCCCTTCCGGCGTGTCACCGACCTGCACGCAGCACATCCGTTGAGGGGGAGTGGGGGGGGGACACCGACAGCACCTGCATCATGAAGGCAGACACCTCGTTAGATGCATCGTTGCTCCTCGCGTGAGCGCCCGATCGATACGCGGCGGTCGCTCGGTGCATGGCGTGTGCAGCGTGACGCGTGCTTAGTGACCGCGTGTTTCCGTCGGAGAACACAAACTGATTTATTCCAAAGATACAATACAGTTCAAAATTGTCTGTTCTAGCCACATACGGTCTTTCACTTCGCATAGCCTACAATCTGCATTAATCGGAAGCTGGTGTTCGTGGTTGACATCCTAAGCTTTCATGCCAGAGGCTTGCACGGTTGCGCGTTTCCTCTGCGGTACAAGTCGTATGCGCCTGCTTTCAAGCTTCTGGTTCAGGAACACTGGTCAGCCAGCAGCTTGGGGTATCGCCAGCGTTGCAATCCAAGCTACGCGTCACCAGCTGCTCACTCTTTGGCCGCTGATTCGCAACCGCAGATGAAGCAGCATAAGGCACGGCGCCGGGGAGAGCGCCGCACGCGCCACGCGCCTGATTCGGCGCGGAGCGGAGCAGCCTCCCCACACCCTTGGTCCCTGGGTCCTATGGTCCTTGCGGGCACGCTTTGCACCTATCTACCGTACGCGCACCCTCCGCCATCCCTCCCCACCCACCACTCGCAGCGCTGCTGCTCACTCTTTGGCTGCTGATTCGCAACCGCAGATGAAGCAGCATAAGGCACGGCGCCGGGGAGAGCGCCGCACGCGCCACGCGCCTGATTCGGCGCGGAGCGGAGCAGCCTCCCCGCACCCTTGGTCCCTGGGTCCTATGCTCCTTGCGTGCACGCTTTGCACCTATCTACCGTACGCGCACCCTCCGCCATCCCTGCTCACGGCCTGCTCACTAAACTGGCCGGTAGTTGCCGCTGCTAGCGACCATATGAAACACTTGCCATCGCCGGGGACTATTACAAGCAGCCATGTGCGTAGAGAGCAGGGAGAGCAGCCCTACAAAAACACGCGAACGGACACTGTCACAGGGGCATACACTCGATGGCTGTGGAAGCATGCGCAGCTCGGGACCGACATCGCCAGGTATCCATGGCCCTGTCGATGGCCCGGGGAGAGCCATTCTTTGGCCGCTGCTCACCCTTTGGCCGCTGATTCGCAACCGCAGATGAAGCAGCCTATAACACGGCGCCGGGGAGACCGCCGCACGCGCCACGCGCCTGATTCGGCGCGGAGCAGAGCAGCCTCCCCGCACCCTTGGTCCCTGGGTCCTATGGTCCTTGCGGGCACGCTTTGCACCTATCTACCGTACGCGCACCC
>LGRX02026364.1:0-21881 GCA_001247695.2 Cymbomonas tetramitiformis | reverse complement strand
GGAGGTGTACATCTCTGACGCGCACGAGGTGAACCACCGCGAGATCACTGGGCCAGGAGTGTCATCCGGCTCTCCAGCCAGCTTGCTCTCAGCACTGGCTGAAGAGATGGGCGAGGAGGTGCTCTCAGACGCGCTCAACACCCTAGGCTTAGGGGAGCTCCCCGAAGCACTGAGCAAGGGCGGTGAGCCCGAGGTCATGGCAGCACCAGCAGTCGCGCTGGGTAGCACTCAACACATGAGGGGATTCCCAGTGAAGACACCCGAAGAGTACGAGGCAGATGCGCAGGTGCCTATGGCGCCGGCAGCGGACGAGATGCAGAGGAAGGTGCAGCTCATGGCCTCTGTGATCAAGAGTCTGGGCGCGGCTTTCCGTAAGCTGGCTGCTGGGCTCGTAGCGGAGGGCAGGATAAAAGCCCCCAGGGGTGTGGAGACTTTGGTGGAGCTAGCTGAGACCGGTCAGCTCCCCATGCCAGCAGCCTTAGCAGCAGACTGTCAGAGCAGTGGCGAAGGTGATGGTGATGACGACGAAGACGACGACTGTCCAGGAATGGAGTCTGGTGATGACAGTGACGACGAAGACGACGACTGCCCAGGAATGGAGTCTGGTGATGACAGCGACGAGGAAGAGATCCCCCTGGACGAGATGCCGGAGGACATGGTGGACCAACCTAGAAAGAAGAGAGCTGCTGTGCACGTCACCGCTGCGGCAGCCACAATCCAGGAGAAGTTCGGGGTGACGGACTTCAGTGGGAAGGGCGAGCTACACGCACGAACCATGGAGGCCAAAGCCTACGAGCTACTGAAGAGGAAGATGCTCAGTGGCCTCACGGAGGAACAGCTCACAGCCATGGCGCAGGTTCAGCCCGTGTGTAAGCTCCTGAACGAGACGCTGGCACAAGGGATGGCCCTCGTGGCCTCTGGTGGGTTACCCATGCTGTACAAGGCCCTGCTCCTAGACACCGGGGCCAACTGCAACATCATCCCCATCAGGACGGTCAACCGGCTCGGTCTGACCATCTTTGATGCGGAGACAGGGGCCAGGGTGGCCAGGTGCGACGGCAGCCCCGCGGAGTTCACCAAGTACTGTTACGTGGACGGCATCCTCGCTGCAGGCACTCCTTACATGACTCTGCACCGGCTCCACGCCTTCGTCACGTTCACCAACGACACCACGTGGGACTTCCTGGTGGGCACAGGACCCCTGAAGAACGCGTTGAAGCTGACCATCGACCTCTACCGGGGTATCGCCACCTCTGAGGCCGTGTCATTGAGCATGAGGGAGAAGGTCACGCTGCCGCTGATTGAGCTGACGCCGCCTGCTGACGCGAGGAGCAAAAGGAACGAGGATCCCAGGGTGTGCTTGGCAACTGAGATCTTTGATGACCGTGCTCCACCGCTACACGGGGCTGCGCTTTCTGAGGCAGTGGGAGAGGACCGTCTGGCCCTCTCAGGAGAGCGATGTGCATTCTCACGAGCACATCCTGAGCTAGTTGACCTCCTGGCGTCGTTCCTGGAGGAGCTCAGACTCAAGAGGTTCAACCAGGAGGAGAGGGAGATGCTCGACGCGCGCTGCCAGTCCATGGTGGAAGCAGGTATATTGAGACCCAGCTCACTGATGCGAGCCGAGCTCACTGGACGGATCAACCTGCGCGCCGAGAGCTCAAAGTTCGAACCACCTGCGCCTGGCACGTCCGTGACGGGCCAGATGTTGGGCCTGCTACAAGCGACGTCGCGCAGTCAACGGGAAGCCAATGTGGCGACCAGGAGCGAGTGGTCTGATGCTGAAGAGCCAGTTAGCGTGGCGCCCATCACGCCAGTCAGTCTGACGGCGACCCAGATCGACTCTCGCTACCCAGACCTTACGCAGGAGCAAGAGGCTGGGAGCGAAGCGGACTACAATCATGTTGGCCAGCGCACAACCATGGGCGGGCATGGCAGTGAACCCATGGGACAATGAGGACAAGGAGGGCAGCTGGTCTCAGCAGCGCTTGTATGTCGATCGCACTGGCTATGCTCGTTTGTGTACACTCTGTGAAGAGGACGGTGAGAACGTACCAGATGAAGGATTCGTGCGTGTCAAATTCCCACGCTGTGGGGAGTGGAAGAGCGTCCTGGAGACGGAGCTGCTGTGGCCCGACTTCACGCTGGTGGACCAGAAGGTTGACAAGGAGACGAAGGTGGCCTCAGACACCTGGGCCACGCGGGCGAGTTACAGAAAGGATAGCGACCAGGTCACGCTTCCTGACTGTCGTGCCCATCGAGAAGCTGGGCGACACACCATGGCGGACGTCCAGGAGGCCCTCAACGCCCAACAGGTGTACCCCACGGGAGTCGTGACTGGCATCCTCATGTGGAACAGGATGGCGCGTCAGTTCTGCGTGCTCAGTGAAAAGACTCGCGTTCAGTGGGAGCTCATGGAAAAGATGGTACGTCACACCATGGCTGGCAGTGCCAGCATGAGCCCCATGCATGGGGAAGGTGACTGGCGAGTTCCAGCTGCCCTTCTACTACGAGAAGGACCAGCGCTGGCGATACCAGCCCCTGAAGCACGTCCAGAGGGTGGACATCGCTGACCTCCGAGCTCGCCTGAAGGTGAAGTATGATGAGGTGGTAGCTGGTGAGCAAGCCATCCCGCTGCTGACGCTGTCAGACACGACGTGCAAGGTGGGAAAGTTCTACCCGGTGACGGATGGAGAAGGGGGGGACGGTGAAGTGTTCAGCACCAACGCCGCCGCCCTGGAGTACCTGCACTTGGGGGAGAGCAGAGTGATGCTCGCTGCGTGCAAGACCGAAGATAACGCACGTGACGCGCTTGAAACCTACGGAACTAGGCGAGACCCGCCACCAAGGCCGCCAGCTCCCAGACGCAAGACCGTCAGGCGGGACGAGGCAGGGCCATCTGGTTCTGTGCCGCCGCCATCCTCAGCCCCGCTGCGCCTGAGGCATCAGACTTGGCCCGATGGAGCTTTTGACCCTGGGAGCCAGGAGTATCACCCATCGGTGTTCCAGGGCACCTACGAGCCAGAGTCGGACACCAACAGCGAGGACACCGCTCGGAAATCCGAATGGCTGAACCCGAGGGACATCGCAGAGTTCGCAGAGCTGGACGGGCAGACCGTCTTCCTCGTCCCTTATCGGTGCTTCAAGGGTAAGATCGAGTTCCAGCTGGGAAAGCCCTATGCAGAACGAGGAAAGGGACTGCGCACGTGCGAACTCAGCAGCAGGACGATGCACCGCTACGCCTCCTCTGCAGCAGTGGGGCAGCGAGGTGAGTATTTGCCTCTGGGTGGGCAGTCGAAAGGCTGTACTGGTGGGCTCCTAGGCACTATACGGATGCATGTGGAACACCTCGGCACGAGCCAGCAGCTGGTGGAGATAGCCGAAAGCCACCTGGTCGACGGTCCACAACAAGGCACTCTGCGGGTCCTCAAGACGAGAGCCAATTCCTATTCCAAGGCCGTGTACTACCTCTGCGAAGATCACCGCTACTACCGCGCGCGGGAATCCTACGGAGTAGTGTCCACCTTGGAGTACCTCTCCTCCGGGACACGCAAGTTCGATCGATGTAGCTGGGTGACATGGGACAAGTCGGCCGTGATGCACAGAGCGCCACTATCTGAACTCACATCTCTTGTGGGGCCTGCGTTGCTGGCCGAAGAACGACGAGCTGAGGTGCAAGCCCAGCTGTGTGGCGAGTTTATGCGCTGCTTGGACCCCACCACAGAGGATGGCGACTCCCATCGCAGACAAGGAGAGGAGGATGAGGAGGTTAACAGCGCCTCGGGACGCTCGACCAACCTCGTAGCTGGTGGGGACATGGATCCCAGCTCGCTCCGTACGCCAACGCTGTCACCACTGTCAGAGCACTCTGCTCTGGAGGAACATGACGTGGGGCACATTGTGGGGTTTGGCGAGACACTCGAGGGTTTGGCTGCCGCTGAAGCACAGGTGCGCGCCGACATCGTGGCGAATGAGGAGGAGATCAGAGCGTGCAAAGAGACCATACAGGAGTGCATGGGGCGAACTCCCACCATTCGTCCTTCTGCGAGGATTGGCACGAGCGGCTCCGGCAGCACTTGCCTCGACAGCCGTCATGGCACACGATCACAGCCAGCAAGTGAGTACCGCGCCGGTGACGCGTTCGGTGGGCTGCATTCCGAGGGCTTAGAGGTCAACCTTGCTCAGAGGCCCGAGCACCGGACAGTCATCGACATCCTGGGTTCACCCACAGGTTCCATCTGCACGCGAGAGACTGAAGTTTTCCCTTCAACTGAACAGGACCGCGAGGTCACTTCAGTCATGCCATCACCGGCCCTTGGCTCCGCGGCGCCCAGCAGCCCGGAGTGGCCCTATGTTCATGTCGCGGGCGCCGACGCCCAGCGTGACGGCCGTCGTGATGGACGCCTACAAAACTCGACCACAGGGCTCGCGCACCAACGCTCTCCGCGGAGTGGCCAGCGCAGGAGGAGATCTCCGAGCCCCAGAGGGGAGACCCGGCGTCCTGGGGCCGCTCGCATTGGGCACGCAGGCAGGAGCGCGCCGCGTGCATCAGGCACGCCGCTGAGGCACGACGAAATGATGGAGGAGCGGAGGAGGGATGCGATACTGCGGCCTTTTCAGCCGGGCACCGGGCCCGCTGCAGCCCGGCGCGCCCGCTACTGAGCAGCAGCCCCGGCATTGAGCCGGGTGCACAGCCTGCCGCCGGGCGGTGGGCGAAGCGCGCGCAGACGTGCTTCCTTCTCGTGGGGGTGCTCGCGCGCTTGCGATGGCCGCAGCTGCCTCACCTGGCGGTGATAGTCATATGGACGACCATGGAGGCCATGAGGTGCCTTGGCGAGATGGCGACGCTCTGGGTGTGCCATTCCAGCGTGCCTCGCAGAGCCATGGCGCGCACATTATGGACCGTGCGTGCCGCACCGCTTCAGCGGTGGACGCATCGCCATCTGCATCTTCATGTACTATTGGAGATGGCAAGGCACTTGCTTCTGCTGAGCATAGTGGTCTGGCAGGTTGCTGGGTTCCACCATGCCCAGCGCGGACTATGGTATGTGCCGTTACTCCGGCTTGGGCTCGCCATGCTCGCCGTGCACTTCGCGGCAACGGTCGCTCCTCTGGGGTGCGTCTTAGTGGCCGCCATCCACGTTGGGAAGCATGGGCTGCCGGGCGTCCGCTTGGCGTACGGAGGGCCTGAGCTTGCCGCGTTTCAAACTCGAGTGAGTCGCGCGCTGGCAGTCGCGCAGCGAGTCTCTGCGGCAGGTCCGGCCACGCTGGCGGCCATCCCGCGCCGCATGCAGAAGCCGCGCTTTGCCACCCGTCTGCGGCGCCTGCAGCTCGCGGTCGCTTGCTACCGGGTGGCCCATTTCGCCTACATGGCGTTGGTCTTGGCGCTGGTGATCTACATCTCTGCGGGAGGAGGCTTGGGCCGTATGCACGCACACTGAGAAATAAACGTGGTAAAATGGTGGTAAAATGTGGTAAACTGGTGGTAAATTGTGGTAAATTGGTGTTTTACCACCATCATACTAATAGTGGCGGTATAAATCCCGTGGGTAATTTCCTATTGGTTACTGGGCACTTTTCTAACACGATTTTACCACATTTACTTATAGCGCGGTAATTATATATTACTGTTTACCATTGCTGTATATAATTTACCATGGTACCCCCCTACGACCGGTAAATTGACCCCCAATGGTAAAATTACCACATATGACCGGTAAATTGACCCCCAATGGTAAAATTACCACATATGGCCGGTAAATTTACCATGGTATGACCACGGTTAGACACGTGGCAGGCAGGATGCACTGTGATACAGACACGTGTGCAAGATTAGTGCACGTGGCAATCAGGCATGGAATGTTACATAACTGTTACCAGATATGCTAGGTAGGTAAGTATGTGGCTTGGCAACTCCCGGCCCCGTCCTGGGTTTTGCAAGTAAGGTCAAACTAGAAGCAATAAGAAGGAGAAAGGAAGGAAGGGCGCATGCTGCTGATTTCTAGCTTGCCGTTGCTAAGGTCTTGAGCATCGTGCAGATTTCATTCCTGGCCAAAGGTAGATGGCGTGGAGGGGGATTTTAAATCCCGGAGGGCGGTGGCAGATACACTTGGTCTCAAGGCGTGACGCCGGCATCAGCAGGGTATGTTTGGCATCCTCGTTCAAGACAAAGACGGCACGGGTGTTCATGCGCGCGTTTTTGATAGTCGGGTATGCCGTCACCATGGCTAGACGGCACACAGCGCAATGTGTGGCCGGGTCCCAGATCAGATAGTAAGCTTCCACGCGGCCGTATTCAAATGCATCGGCTTCAGAGGATGCTAAGGCTACGTTGTAGGAGATTCTGGTTACTACCCTGGTGTACATCGTGGACGTGAAGTCCTCGTCGCCGTGCCGCATTCGTGGGAAACATAGGACGTCCAAGGCGTCCCGTTCTAGCTCGTATCGCTCACCGTGCTTGGCACGCAAGGAAGCCGCCAGGCCCGGCAGCAGCCTTCCTTCCGCATCGGCGCTTAGCGCGGATACAGCCACGCCACCGCGGATGATGTGATGACCGACATCCATGAAGCGACACGCGAGCCCCGGGTCATCGCGGAAACCCGGGCCGTCCTCTTTCACCGAGTGCGCGACATAGTCTGGAAGGAACCGGATCCCGGGGTACAAGTGGGCCATGTCATCTACACGGTCTTTCAGCAAGTAGGCGTTACCGATGCATGAATCGATGGCCTTCCCCCCCACCGGCTCCGGCACCACCCCCTTCGCCTCCCCCAACAGGCGCTCCACCCATAGCTCGATGTTGGAGCTGACAACGCCTACCTTCTCCTCTTGCTTGCACAAGTGTACCACGGCTAGGCGTAGATTCAGCGTCAGCATGTTCATAGGGCACTCGTTCTCAATAATGCCAGCGAACTCCCTCATACGCAGCTCCGCTTGTGCGCGAGCCTCTGCGCGGTCTTCGATTGTGCCGGCGCACACCTGCCGGATGAAATATATCACAGCCTCCCTCAGCTTCCACCAAGCCCTGTCCAACTCTCGGTTGAGACTCTCCAGGACGTCCATGAATACCAGCGGGTTGAATATCAAAATGAAGTTGAGCCAGTCCTCCATAGTGTAGTTCCCTGCAAACAAACCAAGCGTTTCGGGCGACATCAGCATGCATGCAACGTTCATTCAATCAATGGTCAACCCATACAACGGGCGGGCCTATGCACACAATTCACGTAGATCTCGCATGCATGGGAAGAACAGCTTTCCTGCAATCATGCCTGCCAGCACACCTACCTGCATATTGCACCCCGTCCTGGTACTCACGGTGCATGTCGTGCGGGGCACACAGCCCTTTGCCGTTCTTCTGTAGCTGCTGTAGCTGCGCGGCGTTGAAGTAGCACGTGTCATCGCAGTTGGGCACCTTGTGGCGGAACATCTTCACAGTACTCTTCACGACACCGAAGGTCATACAGTGCATGAAAGGCAGCACGTATGCCGACATGGCGGTGAAATATTCCAGGGCCTCCAGGGGACCCTTACCGTAGCGCCCGGTCCGCATGGGATCAGCGCCCTCCTGGGTTAGCTTGACTAGTTCCTCGTGATCCTCCTGGGTTAATAGCACCGACGGGTCCCAGGCATGAACCGTCTCCCGTCCGGTAAATAGCTTTGTGCGATAGGCTTGGCATAGCCTAGGCAATACATCCCACCAGTTGGTCCGGGGGTGCCCTCCCACAGGCTCAGGTAATCGTTGCGTCTGGCAGCCACCGGAGCGAACCTTCCCACATCGTTCCGCGCAACGGTGTCACAGTAGCACAGCACCAGAAACACACTGAACTTATCATGCCACTTGCCAAAGTAACCATCGTATACTCGGAACGGCGTGCCCTTGTCGTCAGCGTGCCCGTCGCGTAACTCCTTGAGCTCCTTCACGAGGCGCTCTTGGATCACGTCATTGTTCTTCCAGTGCTGCCTAGGGCCCGGAACCACAATTACGAGCCCGGTAAATTCCATCCTAACCCGATCCTGCGAACACCTGCATGGATGCACCGTCAGTCCTCCCTTCCTCAATCACCGGGAAGCCTTCACAGCCAGACACGCTAGCAGGTGTACAACCTACGGCACGCAAGGCGGGACGCAGTGCACCTTGCATACGCCTACACTGCAGAAGCAGACCAGCAGCAGGGGACCACCTGCATGCGTTACACTGGTTAGCCTTATTCTAGTAACAAGGCACATCGCAACGGTTCGAGTTGCAGATTGTGGCGGCGTGTACCCGAGGGTGCAGGTCCGCGCTCCGCATCGCTCCGAACCTCGTGGACCATCCCCTGCACCGTGCGCGCCACATTCCCACCATTACGCCCGGTGGTGTGTCCCCACCCTCACGTGCAACGCATCGTTTGCACCATAGCGCTGTTCAGGTCAGCCATTTCATTCAACATACATCAAGGGGAGGGGGGGGGCTTGGTTGTAGTAGGAGTGCTGGGTGTCGGCTGGACTCACTGTTTGTCGTGCTTCTTCGCCCGTGCGTCATCCTCACCGTATTCCACAGCCATTCCAGCCCGAACCATTCCAGGTTTCATGGGATCCGTGCTTTCTGTTTCCTGCAGCAGCCGGCCCCCAACCGTGCTGTGCTCGTTGATCCGCGCCACGTGCGGGCTGGTCATGACGCATGCGTTTGTAGGCGCTCTCGCCTGCGTATCAGCACGCATCTTTGCAAACTTCGCATTGCGCATCCAGCGTCTGACTAGCCGTTTCACCGGGAAGTAGAAATAGTACTCCTGCGGGCGGTACACCTCACCCCGCGCCGTACGTGTCACACTGTATCTCTCCTCCTCGCACTACCCGACCGGCACTCCCGCCGCATCCCACGCGATGGGAACCCCGCATTTCTCCTGCGCTGGTTTCTTGGTCTCTGCTGGAAAGGTTCTGTGATACTTCGGACACACATGCACTGCGTAGTCCCACACGGTCTCGGCACCAATCAGGCGTAGCATGTGCCAGAGCGACCCCGGTAAATTGGTGTTTGCTCCACCCAGCAGCATCTTCAAGATTTTCATGAACGTGTTGAAGTGCGCGTCTGTCCACTGCTGCCGCCGTTTCATGTCCAGCAAATACCACACAGCTTCCTGCAGCGTCACTCCGTGGGGGCTCGCCTGCCCATGCGTTAGAAGCGGATCCATCTTTTTGGGACTGAGTTCGGCCGACTCTGGTGCGTCCAATGTCTCCACTTTCGCTGGCTCCGGCGCGTCTACCGTCGCCGCTTTCCCTGCCTCCGGAGGGTCCACCGTCACCTCTTTCGCCGGCACCGGCGCGTACACCGTCACCTCTGCGTGATGAGCCAGCAGCAAGGCGGACGCCTCTTCCACCTCGATTTCCATGCCCGCCTTTGCAGCTAGTTCCTGCGAGTGGCCGTCCCATCCTGGCTTAGTTTCTGTGCATATTCTGCATGCGCTGCATGCCCCTGCGCATGTTGCATAACGTACATGCTACAATACGCACTACATGATGTATCAGAAAGACGCACAGGCGTTTCCACGTCCTGTCCGAGCAGGGCAGTGAGACCAGTGTTCCGCCAGTGTGCAAGGTGCGGCAGGGCGTACATCGTAAAGAAAGTCCGGGATGGAGAGGAGGTCCGCCTCCGCATCACCACCTTCGTCCGTCTCCTCCACGATGTCTTCTTCCGGGATGTCCGGCAAATCCAACACCTCCTCCCAGTATGCATTTTCGGCTGGGGTGGGGGCATCTGACGACCCCCCTTCCTCGCAATGACTCAATCCCATATATCCCACGGCCTGTGCGTCCGCCAGGTCGTGGTTCGTGTCATTCCCATCTGCGCCGGCTCCTCCCACCAGGGTATACCGCATTCTCTTGTTGGGTATCCTCGCCTGCTGAGAATCATCATCCGCTGTTTCCACAAACACTGGGGCCGCCTCCATCTGGTGGCCAGCGGAGATGGCAATGACCCGGTGCCTTTGATCAAACTGAACTCCCAGAGATTGCATGCGGCCTATGAGCACGTCCATCCTTCCCTTGTAATCCTTTCCGGCGCGCCCTACCTGATCAGGTATGCCCAGCGTGCACAAGTCGTCGGGGGTGAAGATGGAGCGAATGCTTGGGCGCTTGATGTCACGGTAAGCGCGTTGCGCCAACTCCAGTAGGCGGGCGTCGGTCACGTGCCGGTTATCACACGCGGTTGGGAGCTGCGCCGTTTGGCACGTGACGGCTTCCCCCCCGGCTCGCCGTTTCCCCCGCGCGCCGTCCACCGGGCTCGCCCCCCCACCTGCTAGCTCTCTGGGGCCCACATGCGGCGGTGCGTAGGTTATCCGCATCCTCTTGTCGATCATGCACCCGAGAGTTGTCAATCTGTCAGCCAGCTGACGGATCTTTGCGCTCTTCTGCGCCATCGTGCTGCACTCCTCTGTGACCTTGCTTGGGATCCATCCGATGTCCACAGCAAACCGTGACACTGTGGGTGACTTGCCCCCAATTTCCAGGCTTTGCAGTTTGCACAGGATGACGACGTCATCCAGTTCATCCATCACCGCGCATTGTACCTGCCGCAAACTACCCCTTCCGGCGTGTCACCGACCTGCACGCAGCACATCCGTTGAGGGGGAGTGGGGGGGGGACACCGACAGCACCTGCATCATGAAGGCAGACACCTCGTTAGATGCATCGTTGCTCCTCGCGTGAGCGCCCGATCGATACGCGGCGGTCGCTCGGTGCATGGCGTGTGCAGCGTGACGCGTGCTTAGTGACCGCGTGTTTCCGTCGGAGAACACAAACTGATTTATTCCAAAGATACAATACAGTTCAAAATTGTCTGTTCTAGCCACATACGGTCTTTCACTTCGCATAGCCTACAATCTGCATTAATCGGAAGCTGGTGTTCGTGGTTGACATCCTAAGCTTTCATGCCAGAGGCTTGCACGGTTGCGCGTTTCCTCTGCGGTACAAGTCGTATGCGCCTGCTTTCAAGCTTCTGGTTCAGGAACACTGGTCAGCCAGCAGCTTGGGGTATCGCCAGCGTTGCAATCCAAGCTACGCGTCACCAGCTGCTCACTCTTTGGCCGCTGATTCGCAACCGCAGATGAAGCAGCATAAGGCACGGCGCCGGGGAGAGCGCCGCACGCGCCACGCGCCTGATTCGGCGCGGAGCGGAGCAGCCTCCCCACACCCTTGGTCCCTGGGTCCTATGGTCCTTGCGGGCACGCTTTGCACCTATCTACCGTACGCGCACCCTCCGCCATCCCTCCCCACCCACCACTCGCAGCGCTGCTGCTCACTCTTTGGCTGCTGATTCGCAACCGCAGATGAAGCAGCATAAGGCACGGCGCCGGGGAGAGCGCCGCACGCGCCACGCGCCTGATTCGGCGCGGAGCGGAGCGGCCTCCCCGCACCCTTGGTCCCTGGGTCCTATGCTCCTTGCGTGCACGCTTTGCACCTATCTACCGTACGCGCACCCTCCGCCATCCCTGCTCACGGCCTGCTCACTAAACTGGCCGGTAGTTGCCGCCGCTAGCGACCATATGAAACACTTGCCATCGCCGGGGACTATTACAAGCAGCCATGTGCGTAGAGAGCAGCGAGAGCGGCCCTACAAAAACACGCGAACGGACACTGTCACAGGGGCATACACTCGATGGCTGTGGAAGCATGCGCAGCTCGGGACCGACATCGCCAGGAATCCATGGCCCTGTCGATGGCCCGGGGAGAGCCATTCTTTGGCCGCTGCTCACCCTTTGGCCGCTGATTCGCAACCGCAGATGACGCAGCATAAGGCACAGCGCCGGGGAGAGTGCCGCACGCGCCACGCGCCTGATTCGGCGCGGAGCGGAGCAGCCTCCCCGCACCCGTTGTCCCTGGGTCCTATGGTCCTTGCGTGCACACTATGCACCTATCTACCGTACGCGCACCCTCGCGCATCCCTCCCCACCCACGACCTGCAGCGCCGCTGCTCACCCTTTGGCCGCTGATTCGCAACCGCAGATGAAGCAGGATAAGGCACAGCGCCGGGGAGAGCGCGGCACGCGCCACGCGCCTGATTCGGCGCGGAGCGGAGCGGCCTCCCCGCACCCTTTGTCCCTGGGTCCTATGGTCCTTGCGAGCACACTATGCACCTATCTACGGTACGCGCACCCTCGCGCATCCCTCCCCACCCACGACCTGCAGCGCCGCTGCTCACCCTTTGGCCGCTGATTCGCAACCGCAGATGAAGCAGGATAAGGCACATCGCCGGGGAGAGCGCCGCACGCGCCACGCGCCTGATTCGGCGCGGAGCGGAGCAGCCTCCCCGCACCCTTTGTCCCTGGGTCCTATGTTCCTTGCGTGCACCCTATGCACCTTTCTACAAAGAAATACACAAAGATATATGCCGGGAAAAAAAAACAATCCCACCCATGACTCGCTGTCCACCCCTTGGCCGCTGATTCGCAACCGCAGATGAACAGTCGCCCGACAAGCTGCTGACCAGGCACCCGCGGAGTGGCGGCTGCGTTCACTAGATGAAGGGCGGGCGGGCGGGATCCCGTACGGGAAGGGAGGGGAAGGAAAAGTTCACGGTCTTACCGGGTTTTCCTCGACCACTCCTCCAGCGACCGGGGGGAGGCCGCCTCCCTGCACGGTTGCAGCTTCGGAGGCCTGCGCACCAGTTCACGAAAGCATGTTTGAATCCACTGCGGAAACCATGGGATATTCCCACAGCAGTGGCATCCCACAGCGTGCATGCCGGAAAACAGGGGAGTCCGCATACCTGAATGAATACGCACAGCCGATGACTTTTCCTAAGCACGTGATTCCGCACCAGGGCGCAGTCACCGGCTGTGTGTATCCACATATTCGCTGACCACCTATTTACGCAGAAACTTTCAGGAGCCGTCCGCTCTTTCAGTCGAACAGCGGTTAACTAATTAAGCCACGAACCTATCCAACATGCACATCCACAAGAGACAAGCATGGGGCACGTAACCTTTGGAGCGAGTGCGGCCTGGCCTGCATACCTGAATGAATACGCACAGCCGGTGACTTTATCTAAGCACGTGATTCCGCACCAGGGCGCAGTCACCGGCTGTGTGTATCCACATATTCGCTGACCACCTATTTACGCAGAAACTTTCAGGAGCCGTCCGCTCTTTCAGTCGAACAGCGGTTAACTAATTAAGCCACGAACCTATCCAACATGCACATCCACAAGAGACAAGCATGGGGCACGTAACCTTTGGAGCGAGTGCGGCCTGGCCTGCATACCTGAATGAATACGCACAGCCGGTGACTTTTCCTAAGCACGTGATTCCGCACCAGGGCGCAGTCACCGGCTGTGTGTATCCACATATTCGCTGACCACCTATTTACGCAGAAACTTTCAGGAGCCGTCCGCTCTTTCAGTCAAACAGCGGTTAACTAATTAAGCCACGAATCTATCCAACATGCACATCCACAAGAGACAAGCATGGGGCACGTAACCTTTGGAGCGAGTGCGGCCTGGCCTGCATACCTGAATGAATACGCACAGCCGGTGACTTTTCCTAAGCACGTGATTCCGCACCAGGGCGCAGTCACCGGCTGTGTGTATCCACATATTCGCTGACCACCTATTTACGCAGAAACTTTCAGGAGCCGTCCGCTCTTTCAGTCGAACAGCGGTTAACTAATTAAGCCACGAACCTATCCAACATGCACATCCACAAGAGACAAGCATGGGGCACGTAACCTTTGGAGCGAGTGCGGCCTGGCCTGCATACCTGAATGAATACGCACAGCCGGTGACTTTTCCTAAGCACGTGATTCCGCACCAGGGCGCAGTCACCGGCTGTGTGTATCCACATATTCGCTGACCACCTATTTACGCAGAAACTTTCAGGAGCCGTCCGCTCTTTCAGTCGAACAGCGGTTAACTAATTAAGCCACGAACCTATCCAACATGCACATCCACAAGAGACAAGCATGGGGCACGTAACCTTTGGAGCGAGTGCGGCCTGGCCTGCATACCTGAATGAATACGCACAGCCGGTGACTTTTCCTAAGCACGTGATTCCGCACCAGGGCGCAGTCACCGGCTGTGTGTATCCACATATTCGCTGACCACCTATTTACGCAGAAACTTTCAGGAGCCGTCCGCTCTTTCAGTCGAACAGCGGTTAACTAATTAAGCCACGAACCTATCCAACATGCACATCCACAAGAGACAAGCATGGGGCACGTAACCTTTGGAGCGAGTGCGGCCTGGCCTGCCTCGCTGCCAACCGTGGCCGTCCTTGCCCGTTTAGGTGCACCTTGTTCAGCAGCGCTCGTTGCTCCTGTCCGGGTACTCTCCATTCTTAAGTAACAGTACTCGCTTTTAAAAGTAAACTACCTGTTCTGCATACATTGCAACAGAACTGCTTTCTGTCACCCACGTGATTCAAGAAAAAAGTAAAACTACTTACCAGCCATTTTCTTTCTCGACCTTCTGCTACTTAAATTAAATAAACAAAAAAATAAACTGTTACAGTTTAACTGTTTTTTGAAAACTTCAACTTCAAGAACCTAACTTGGTTTCTTGGCTACGTTACCTCTCTCTTACCAGCTATGGTGCGCGTGGCCACTAAAATCGGCTACCTTTCGGCTCCCTACTGGTTTAGCCGAGACAGGTATGATACGATCTGTATGTGACGCATCCCACCTATCTACTGAACGATGATGTATACCCCTGCCTGCGTTCATACCTGGCCGCCATTCGCCAGTCGCTCCACTCCTGTCAATTCTACCTTGGCCACAGACCAGAGAATTGCACATCTACCATTCAGGATCCTCGTTTACCACGGTTTACCAGCTCCGTCTCTATATTTATACTACATTGCGAAGTTTTATATCCATTTACCATTAGGCCACGACCATTTACCATTCCAGATCCTCGTTTACCACGCTCCGTTCTGAAATTACCAGGCTTTTACCATGCTTCAACCTATGTTACCGCAAATTACCAATGATTTACCGTCAGTTATTTTTTTTTATAAATATTTTAACGTTTACCACCTGATTACCACCCCACATAGGGGCTTACCGCCGTTTACCACCAGTTTACCACATTTTAACACCAGTTTACCACATTCTACCACGATTCCTTCTCAGTGTGTATACGGAGAACGCCCTTGCCCTCCGGATCCTACCACTGGGCATACAGGTGGATGTTATCCTCGGCGGAAGGTGGCTGCGCAGTCACTCTCCTGTCACTCTGGGCTATGAAGGGAATGGCTCCGTCTCCTTCCTCAGGAAGTCCCGCAGTGGCAAGATTGGGGATCGCGTCACCATCACAGGCTGTTCTCCTGGGAAAGCATCTGGGGACAGGTCTCCGAAGGGCACGGCCTGCGCGGGATTGGTGGATGAGGTGTTCCTGACCCCTGCCCAGCTGAAGAAGTACCTGGTGTACGCGGAGACGCAGAAGCTACGCGGCAATGACGACCCGGAGATACAGCCCGCCTGGCTCATGGTGGCCGAGAAGTCCCCCGACGATACTGCTTCTGCCTTTGCAGCCACGGCTATCGACTCTGAGAACGCCGAACCCGCTGCGGATACTGAAGATGCAGAAGTGAGCCCTGAGTGGACCCTCAAGTTTCAGGACTTCTGGGGTGAGGAGTACAAGAAGGAGATGACGACTGCCCTACCGAACATCGATGGACTCAGACATGACCCCAAGATGAAGCCAACATTAACCTGGACCCTGAGCTGAGCAAGAAGGGGCCTCCCTGCCAGCGCATCTACAAGAAGTCTGCAGAGGAACTCCGCCAACTTCGAGAACGCGTGGAGACTCTGATGTCCAAGGGCTACATCCGACCCTCTTCCAGCCCTTATGCAGCTCCCTGCTTGATGGTCCCTAAACCCGGGAACCCCAAGGAGCTGCGACTGGTGATCGATTACCGGCTCCTCAACCGCCAGACAGTTAAGGACAAGTATCCTCTCCCAGACATCCAGATGATGTTCGACGAGATGCAGGGTGCGAAGTTCTTCTCTTCGTTCGACGCGGTGGATGGCTTCTGGCAAGTACCGATGGCACCAGGAGATGTCGAGAAGACCGCCTTCACCACCCAGATGGGGTCATATGAGTGGTTGGTCATGCCGCAGGGGCTGCAGAATTCACCATCTCAGTACCAGCGACGGATGCAGCGGGCCTTGGGCCATCTCCCATTTGTCCGGATCTTCATCGATGATGTGGTCGTCTTCAGCAACACCGCTGCAGAGCACTACGAGCACGTCAAACAACTGCTCCTGACATGCAGGGAGAAGGGCGTCTCAGGTCCTTTGTTGACGCCAATGTGGAGGACTGGGATCTGTTCACCACTAACGTGGAGTTCGCGATCAATGACTCCAGGAGTGAATCTACTGGCTTCACGCCGTTTGAACTGGTGTTCGGGTTCTCGCCGCTGTCGCAGTTGGATCTTTTCCTGGAGGCCGCGCAGTCCACCGCTGGACGACGAACTGGGGGAGTAGGCACCGCACACGAAGTGGCTGTGAAATTTTCGTCGCAGCTGCGGGACGCCAGGCAGCGGTTGGAGCTGGCTCAACAGCGACAGCGCGAACAGTTTGATCGCAGACACGGGCAGCGGGAGTATGCTGTTGGAGATCTGGTCTGGATAGAGGCGAAACACCTTACGGAGAAGGTGATGGATCGTTCCATCTGTAGGAAACTGACCAAGCGCTGGCATGGACCAGTTCCTGTGACCGAACGCTTCTTCAGCGATATACAGATGACCATGCCCGAGGCCGACAGAGGAGCTCCAGTAGCCTACCGCCTACGCCTCCCTCCTCACTGGCGGATTCACGACGTGTTCGCTCAACATCGCCTCAAACCGTACACCAGCGGTCAAGATGCTTTTGCCGCACGCGATCACCTAGCAGTACCTGAAGAGGTGGTAGTGGACGGTCAGAAGGAAGCACACGTTGAGCGTATCCTTGCACGTCGAGTGCGGTCTGTTCGAGGAAAGGAGGTGGAAGAGTGGAAGGTTCGCTGGACTGGCTACTCCAAAGCTCACGACCAATGGAGGACGCGTGACAAACTTGAACGCGGAAGTCCACTTCAACAACTTCGTGAATTCGAGCAAGCGAGACTGCACATGGAAGCGCAAGTCCGCGACGAAGCCACTCGGCGACGCGAGCAGCGTGGCCGCCACTCCGCTCAAGCCGGAATGACACTGGCCCACCTCATCACCAATCCCTGCGATGAACTGGACCAGCTCGAACAGATGGAAGATGATATCCCCCTGCCGTGGGAACGCCAGGAGCGCGTGGAAGATGGGTCGTTGGCACTGGTGACAGAGCTGCTGGCAATACAGGCAAAAACAACCCGCACGCCCAGGATTCTCGTACTTTTCAGCGGTACTGGCTCAGTAGAGAGGGAATTCCTAAATTGCTTCCCCTCCGCCTCAGTGGTGACCCTCGATTCCGGGCATATCTGGCAACCCACTCATGTGTGTGACATCCTGCAATGGGACTACAAGCAATACCCGCCTGGATTCTTCGATGTTATTTGGGCAAGTCCCCCCTGCAGGCAGTACAGTCAGGCGCGCACCACTGGTGGACCCCCTGACCTTCCCCAGGCTGACAAAATCGTACGACGAGCATTGCAGATCATTGACTACCTAGAGCCAAAACATTGGTTCATGGAAAACCCCAGAGGTCGCTTCCCTAACGCACTACGGCTTCGCCCTATGATGCGCCAGCTTCCCCCACCGCTGGTGTGTACCTACTGCATGTATGGTACGCAGTACATGAAACCCACCTGCATATGGACGAACTCAGCACCACCCTCGCCCCTGCTACGCTGTACTACTTCAACACCGTGTGCGTGCAGATGGGCAACCGGTGCTCACCCAGAAACTGCTCAGCTTGGACCTCACCCGCAGCAGACTGGAGCAGGTCGATCTGCGAGTGTATACCCCGTACCAGCACTCCTGCTACGACAACTTTTCCGACATTTACGCCTCCGCGACACTGAAGACCCGCTTTAGATTCCAAGTGGCACCCTTCTTCTTGAAAGTGGTGCCCTGGTAGCGGCAGGCGAACTATGCTCGAAGAGGAACCAGAGAACCTAAGAACTGGAAACAGCAAGGAACCAGAGAACCTAAGAACTGGAACTTAGATGGGTACCTTAGCGGAGTGATCCCAGGAGGTAGACCACTCCTAAGGGGGGGAGAGTTGTGCCCGGAGGCACAGCGTGATTGCTCCAGCGATTGTGTGGGATGCATGGACAGTGCTCAACAGTGACCAACTGTTATTTGAGCACTGTATACTGCCTTCGGGTCTGGAGATATCTCCATCCAGCCCTTCAGCAGGTTGTTTGATCCTGTCCCATATGTATCGCCATCGCTTGACATCCAACACGCACATGTGTTTGTTGGATGGTATCTATGTATCATATATTGATATAATACTTGATCATGTACACTTAGTGAGTCAGTGTAATGTCAACATACATAATGATGTCAGTGACTTGATCATTACACTTAGGAGTCAGTGTAATGTCATTATACATAATGATGTCAGTGATTATAACAATACATAAGTCACTGTATAGGTACTTTCTGATTTAGTACACTATACTTATGTATAGGTACTTGCTGATTTAGTACACTATACCAAATTGATTTATCACATAAGATGATCTGTATACCACTAACAGCATGTAGCTAACATGATATATATCAACTTGGTTAGTGTATGTAATCCTGCATATCTCATCGGCAATGACGAGTTGCTTGGTATATTTCACACATGGCTCTGGTGAGTATTCCTTTCATTGATCAACAGTAGACCCTACGTTTCTAGACGGGTTCAATACACGTGTTGAACACGTATTGGAGGCATATTGGAGGCATATTGAAGACGGTATGCTAATATCTGGACATTCCAATACACGTGTAACATATTGGCCAAACTATTGAACCGCGATCAGCCTGGACACAGCGAAAATGAGTATGCTAGCATGGGCACCAAATGGTGTCAGACTCACCCACTAGCACTTGGTATCATCTAAGGAAGGGTCTAGCGTTATGGGGACAAGTTTTCACGGCATTTGGACGCGTATCGCAGAAGTCGGTTCTGGGGGGCTTTTTGAATTGGGGCCCCGATGTATTGAAATAAGGCAAAACGATTGGAGGGGTGTTCAATATGTCTGCAACCGCCTGCAACACACATACTGAACATGTGTTGAACACATGTTGAAACATTCACGCATAAGGAATCGTTCAATACATGTGCAATATGTCTACAATCAGATGAATCATTCAACACGTTTGCAATATATGTGTTGAACACATATTGAAACATTCCCTCATGCAGAATATCTTTAGTACATGTGCAATATGTCTACAATCAGATGAATCATTCAACACGTTTGCAATATATGTGTTGAACACATATTGAAACATTCCCTCATGCAGAATATCTTTAGTACATGTGCAATATGTCTACAATCAGAGTGAATTATGCAACACATGACTGCATGGGGTAAAGGGGTAAGACCCCCCTGCTGCTCACATATTGCATAATACTTACAATATGTCCGCAATACGTATCTTGTGCCAGGGAACAATAGCCCGGCCAAGCCATTCGATTGGCATATTGTATTTATGCATACTGGGGCAGTGAGATGGCAATGGGCTCGGAAGGGGACTCCCGAGCCATTGACTTCGTACTATGGGGAGCGAAAGCCTGGACTTGATTATAGCTGGCAGCATATTATCGTACACCCTTCTGGTGCGCTACGCCGCTGGGAGCGTAATAGGGGCGGCAGCTGGTTTCTAGAACACGCCACTCAGTTGAAGGCGCCGGTAGCGCCATTCTCATTACCGATCAGCCGCGTTGGGATCGCGTACTGGAATCCGACGATTGTGATTGACGATGACGAATATCATGGAATTCCCTACAAGGGGCGTAAGCCTACACACTCAGCGCCTACGAACAGTGAAGATTCGGGTACAGGCGCTGTGTCCTGGAGTAAGGAGAAGTTACCAGATTCTGATGACAATGATGACGCAGGTGTCACTAACAGTAAGGAGAAGCTACCAGATTCGGATGACAAAGATGACGCGGGTGTCATATATGACATGGACACTGCCAGTCCGAAATGGGAGCCAACTTCGCCTGAATATGATGACACCGAGGATGACGTCAGCGAGTTCGATGACTTGGTAGCTGACGATGCTGAAGAACAAGCTGAAGCTCGAAGGTTGAAGAGACTGGGACTGCAATTGATCATGGATGAGAAGGGTGAACTTCACTGGGTACCAAAGGGCACCTCCCCGACCTCACCTGTTCAGCCCGATGATCAGCCTATTACCGAGCAGAAGTCTGAGGCCATATCTGAGGATGCCCCAGCCTCTGTGGTGGAGACTGTTCATGCACCACCGAAGAAACCTTATGGGTCAGATACTGGATTGACTTCAATGGGTGAGAATAAGGCTGGGGTGTCTGAAGAGACGAAGAGGCAACCTAGGAAATATCCGAGATGTTGGACACATGAGTATATAACTCAATTGAAGTACTCCATAAGAAGTGACAGTGATGAAGAAGAAGGGCTTGACGTGGCTCCTCGTAGGAAGAAAGCAAAGATCAGCAAGGGACAATGAAATCAACTGTCTTGATTAGGATTGTCCAAATGCAGATTCTCTGATTAGGAATTGTATAGGTGGCAGATGATGATATGCCAGCCGACATGGGACAGATCGATTAGAGAATATGAACTGCGCGACTTGAGAGTATAAGACTCGAATATTGCCCATTTGGAGGCTGTTCTAACTTGAAGTAACTATTTGG
The DNA here is from genome assembly GCA_001247695.2 of Cymbomonas tetramitiformis. NCBI lineage: Eukaryota > Viridiplantae > Chlorophyta > Pyramimonadophyceae > Pyramimonadales > Pyramimonadaceae > Cymbomonas > Cymbomonas tetramitiformis. Next base: position 1,106 of record LGRX02026364.1, on the reverse strand, counting down.
AGGAGCTGTTGCTCAACCTGTTAATTTACTGGTCAATCTTTCCTGCCATAAAGATATTGCAATTGCTTGGATTGTAGCCTTGTTCAACTGTTTATCTAGAACATTGCAATTTTGTACACTGCAAAATTGCCGACTACGGACCTGTGCCCCAAGATTGAAGCAGATTTACCTCTGACCGACCCTTGAGCTCCGGCTCGGATACAGTCACGTGCTCAAGAAGTCTTCACTTGGAAGTGGTATTGCTCTGCGCCCTTTTTGCCCCCTGACTTTCACCCTGCATGCAAACAGGCGATTTTTCAAAACCGTTATGCTGCAAAGTGGTCAGAAAGTGGGAAAAGAAGCCGCCAGCAACTCAGATTTACCGGGATTAACAGCCAGATTGACCCGAACGGAGAGTGAAAAGTGGACCAGTGGTCAGATTGAGAAAAGAGGACCTCGGAGCCAGTTTTAACGTAGACACAAAAATTCCAGACGTTTCTTGATAGTTTTTTGTCGTTTGGAACCTGGCCCCGAGACCTGGGTCCTCATAGATCGCTACATTTTAAATTGGGATGGCCAACCGGCACGGCAGAGCAAAAATTAGACAAATTTGAGCCCATCAGACTACATAGAAGGAGACGGGAGCCCAGAAGGATAGTTTTCCATTTTTTTTATATTCTTTGAAGGAAAAAAATAGTCTCCAATACTGGGACCTGGCCAATTAGTCTGGATTGCTCCGGGATGGCCGCCAAGAAATTAGCCAAACTGCCGATCGACACTCCATTTTTGAAATTTGGCCACCAAAAACTGCATTTCACTCTGGAAAGCATATAACGCTACCCGCGGTTTCACACCCTCTGGACGACAGTGGGGAGGAAGGGGGTGGAACTTCAAAAACTGGCCCAGCTTCAGAACCCCCACCTTTTAAACTTCGACATGAGGTGTTTCCTTCGACGTCTCGACCAGCAGCGTGTCCAGCCTTGGCAGAGAGGGCGTCAACCTCAAGCGCAGAGCGCACTACGAGTGCAGCGCGCAAGCGCACTGGAAAACCTCGCAGCAGAACTCCGAAGACGGTACGAGACCGACTGCAGCATGAGGCAGAGGTTACGAGGCTGGGAGATGAACCA
>LGRX02026363.1:0-11024 GCA_001247695.2 Cymbomonas tetramitiformis | reverse complement strand
AAGTTCTTCTCTTCGTTCGACGCGGTGGATGGCTTCTGGCAAGTACCGATGGCACCAGGAGATGTTGAGAAGACCGCCTTCACCACCCAGATGGGGTCATATGAGTGGTTGGTCATGCCGCAAGGGCTGCAGAATTCACCATCTCAGTACCAGCGACGGATGCAGCGGGCCTTGGGCCATCTCCCATTTGTCCGGATCTTCATCGATGATGTGGTCGTCTTCAGCAACACCGCTGCAGAGCACTACGAGCACGTCAAACAACTGCTCCTGACATGCAGGGAGAAGGGCGTCTCAGGTCCTTTGTTGACGCCAATGTGGAGGACTGGGATCTGTTCACCACTAACGTGGAGTTCGCGATCAATGACTCCAGGAGTGAATCTACTGGCTTCACGCCGTTTGAACTGGTGTTCGGGTTCTCGCCGCTGTCGCAGTTGGATCTTTTCCTGGAGGCCGCGCAGTCCACCGCCGGACGACGAACTGGGGGAGTAGGCACCGCACACGAAGTGGCTGTGAAATTTTCGTCGCAGCTGCGGGACGCCAGGCAGCGGTTGGAGCTGGCTCAACAGCGACAGCGAGAACAGTTTGATCGCAGACACGGGCAGCGGGAGTATGCTGTTGGAGATCTGGTCTGGATAGAGGCGAAACACCTTACGGAGAAGGTGATGGATCGTTCCATCTGTAGGAAACTGACCAAGCGCTGGCATGGACCAGTTCCTGTGACCGAACGCTTCTTCAGCGATATACAGATGACCATGCCCGAGGCCGACAGAGGAGCTCCAGTAGCCTACCGCCTACGCCTCCCTCCTCACTGGCGGATTCACGACGTGTTCGCTCAACATCGCCTCAAACCGTACACCAGCGGTCAAGATGCTTTTGCCGCACGCGATCACCTAGCAGTACCTGAAGAGGTGGTAGTGGACGGTCAGAAGGAAGCACACGTTGAGCGTATCCTTGCACGCTGAGTGCGGTCTGTTCGAGGAAAGGAGGTGGAAGAGTGGAAGGTTCGCTGGACTGGCTACTCCAAAGCTCACGACCAATGGAGGACGCGTGACAAACTTGAACGCGGAAGTCCACTTCAACAACTTCGTGAATTCGAGCAAGCGAGACTGCACATGGAAGCACAAGTCCGCGACGAAGCCACTCGGCGACGCGAGCAGCGTGGCCGTCACTCCGCTCAAGCCGGAATGACACTGGCCCACCTCATCACCAATCCCTGCGATGAACTGGACCAGCTCGAACAGATGGAAGATGATATCCCCCTGCCGTGGGAACGCCAGGAGCGCGTGGAAGATGGGTCGTTGGCACTGGTGACAGAGCTGCTGGCAATACAGGCAAAAACAACCCGCACGCCCAGGATTCTCGTACTTTTCAGCGGTACTGGCTCAGTAGAGAGGGAATTCCTAAATTGCTTCCCCTCCGCCTCAGTGGTGACCCTCGATTCCGGGCATATCTGGCAACCCACTCATGTGTGTGACATCCTGCAATGGGACTACAAGCAATACCCGCCTGGATTCTTCGATGTTATTTGGGCAAGTCCCCCCTGCAGGCAGTACAGTCAAGCGCGCACCACTGGTGGACCCCCTGACCTTCCCCAGGCTGACAAAATCGTACGACGAGCATTGCAGATCATTGACTACCTAGAGCCAAAACATTGGTTCATGGAAAACCCCAGAGGTCGCTTCCCTAACGCGCTACGGCTTCGCCCTATGATGCGCCAGTTTCCCCCACCGCTGGTGTGTACCTACTGCATGTATGGTACGCAGTACATGAAACCCACCTGCATATGGACGAACTCAGCACCACCCTCGCCCCTGCTACGCTGTACTACTTCAACACCGTGTGCGTGCAGATGGGCAACCGGTGCTCACCCAGAGACTGCTCAGCTTGGACCTCACCCGCAGCAGACTGGAGCAGGTCGATCTGCGAGTGTATACCCCGTGCCAGCACTCCTGCTACGACAACTTTTCCGACATTTACGCCTCCGCGACACTGAAGACCCGCCTTAGATTCCAAGTGGCACCCTTCTTCTTGAAAGTGGTGCCCTGGTAGCGGCAGGCGAACTATGCTCGAAGAGGAACCAGAGAACCTAAGAACTGGAAACAACAAGGAACCAGAGAACCTAAGAACTGGAACTTAGATGGGTACCTTAGCGGAGTGATCCCAGGAGGTAGACCACTCCTAAGGGGGGGAGAGTTGTGCCCGGAGGCACAGCGTGATTGCTCCAGCGATTGTGTGGGATGCATGGACAGTGCTCAACAGTGACCAACTGTTATTTGAGCACTGTATACTGCCTTCGGGTCTGGAGATATCTCCATCCAGCCCTTCAGCAGGTTGTTTGATCCTGTCCCATATGTATCGCCATCGCTTGACATCCAACACGCACATGTGTTTGTTGGATGGTATCTATGTATCATATGTTGATATAATACTTGATCATGTACACTTAGTGAGTCGGTGTAATGTCAACATACATAATGATGTCAGTGACTTGATCATTACACTTAGGAGTCAGTGTAATGTCATTATACATAATGATATCAGTGATTATAACAATACATAAGTCACTGTATAGGTACTTTCTGATTTAGTACACTATACTTATGTATAGGTACTTGCTGATTTAGTACACTATACCAAATTGATTTATCACATAAGATGATCTGTATACCACTAACAGCATGTAGCTAACATGATATATATCAACTTGGTTAGTGTATGTAATCCTGCATATCTCATCGTGAATGACGAGTTGCTTGGTATATTTCACACATGGCTCTGGTGAGTATTCCTTTCATTGATCAACAGTAGACCCTACGTTTCTAGACGGGTTCAATACACGTGTTGAACACGTATTGGAGGCATATTGGAGGCATATTGAAGACGGTATGCTAATATCTGGACATTCCAATACACGTGTAACATATTGGCCAAACTATTGAACAGCGATCAGCCTGGACACAGCGAAAATGAGTATGCTAGCATGGGCACCCAAATGGTCTCAGACTCACCCACTAGCACTTGGTATCATCTAAGGAAGGGTCTAGCGTTATGGGGACAAGTTTTCACGGCATTTGGACGCGTATCGCAGAAGTCGGTTCTGGGGGGCTTTTTGAATTGGGGTCCCGATGTATTGAAATAAGGCAAAACGATTGGAGGGGTGTTCAATATGTCTGCAACCGCCTGCAACACACATACTGAACATGTGTTGAACACATGTTGAAACATTCACGCATAAGGAATCGTTCAATACATGTGCAATATGTCTACAATCAGATGAATCATTCAACACGTTTGCAATATATGTGTTGAACACATATTGAAACATTCCCTCATGCAGAATATCTTTAGTACATGTGCAATATGTCTACAATAAGATGAATCATTCAACACGTTTGCAATATATGTGTTGAACACATATTGAAACATTCCCTCATGCAGAATATCTTTAGTACATGTGCAATATGTCTACAATCAGAGTGAATTATGCAACACATGACTGCATGGGGTAAAGGGGTAAGACCCCCCTGCTGCTCACATATTGCATAATACTTACAATATGTCCGCAATACGTATCTTGTGCCAGGGAACAATAGCCCGGCCAAGCCATTCGATTGGCATATTGTATTTATGCATACTGGGGCAGTGAGATGGCAATGGGCTCGGAAGGGGACTCCCGAGCCATTGACTTCGTACTATGGGGAGCGAAAGCCTGGACTTGATTATAGCTGGCAGCATATTATCGTACACCCTTCTGGTGCGCTACGCCGCTGGGAGCGTAATAGGGGCGGCGGCTGGTTTCTAGAAGACGCCACTCAGTTGAAGGCGCCGGTAGCGCCATTCTCATTACCGATCAGCCGCGTTGGGATCGCGTACTGGAATCCGACGATTGTGATTGACGATGACGAATATCATGGAATTCCCTACAAGGGGCGTAAGCCTACACACTCAGCGTCTACGAACAGTGAAGATTCGGGTACAGGCGCTGTGTCCTGGAGTAAGGAGAAGTTACCAGATTCTGATGACAATGATGACGCAGGTGTCACTAACAGTAAGGAGAAGCTACCAGGTTCGGATGACAAAGATGACGCGGGTGTCATATATGACATGGACACTGCCAGTCCGAAATGGGAGCCAACTTCGCCTGAATATGATGACACCGAGGATGACGTCAGCGAGTTCGATGACTTGGTAGCTGACGATGCTGAAGAACAAGCTGAAGCTCGAAGGTTGAAGAGACTGGGACTGCAATTGATCATGGATGAGAAGGGTGAACTTCACTGGGTACCAAAGGGCACCTCCCCGACCTCACCTGTTCAGCCCGATGATCAGCCTATTACCGAGCAGAAGTCTGAGGCCATATCTGAGGATGCCCCAGCCTCTGTGGTGGAGACTGTTCATGCACCACCGAAGAAACCTTATGGGTCAGATACTGGATTGACTTCAATGGGTGAGAATAAGGCTGGGGTGTCTGAAGAGACGAAGAGGCAACCTAGGAAATATCCGAGATGTTGGACACATGAGTATATAACTCAATTGAAGTACTCCATAAGAAGTGACAGTGATGAAGAAGAAGGGCTTGACGTGGCTCCTCGTAGGAAGAAAGCAAAGATCAGCAAGGGACAATGAAATCAACTGTCTTGATTAGGATTGTCCAAATGCAGATTCTCTGATTAGGAATTGTATAGGTGGCAGATGATGATATGCCAGCCGACATGGGACAGATCGATTAGAGATATGAATTGCGCGCCTTGAAAGTATAAGACATGAATATTGCCCATTTGGAGGCTGTTCTAACTTGAAGTAACTATTTGGAGGAGCCGTTGCTCAACCTGTTAATTTACTGGTCAATCTTTCCTGCCATAAACATATTGCAATTGCTTGAATTGTAGCCTTGTTCAACTGTTTATCTAGAACATTGCAATTTTGTACACTGCAAAATTGCCGACTACGGACCTGTGCCCCAAGATTGAAGCAGATTTACCTCTGACTGACCCTTGAGCTCCGGCTCGGATACAGTCACGTGCTCAAGAAGTCTTCACTTGGAAGTGGTATTGCTCTGCGCCCTTTTTGCCCCCTGACTTTCACCCTGCATGCAAACAGGCGATTTTTCAAAACTGTTATGCTGCAAAGTGGTCAGAAAGTGGGAAAAGAAGCCGCCAGCAACTCAAATCTACCGGGATTAACAGCCAGATTGACCCGAACGGAGAGTGAAAAGTGGACCAGTGGTCAGATTGAGAAAAAGAGGACCTCGGAGACAGTTTTAACGTAGGCACAAAAATTCTAGACGTTTCTTGATAGTTTTTGGTCGTTTGGAACCTGGCCCCGAGACCTGGGTCCTCATAGATCGCTACATTTTAAATTGGGATGGCCAACCGGCACGGCAGAGCAAAAATTAGACAAATTTGAGCCCATCAGACTACATAGAAGGAGACGGGAGCCCAGAAGGATAGTTTTCCATTTTTTTTATATTCTTTGAAGGAAAAAAATAGTCTCCAATACTGGGACCTGGCCAATTAGTCTGGATTGCTCCGGGATGGCCGCCAAGAAATTAGCCAAACTGCCGATCGACACTCCATTTTTGAAATTTGGCCACCAAAAACTGCATTTCACTCTGGAAAGCATATAACGCTACCCGCGGTTTCACACCCTCTGGACGACAGTGGGGAGGAAGGGGGTGGAACTTCAAAAACTGGCCCAGCTTCAGAACCCCCACCTTTTAAACTTCGACCTGAGGTGTTTCCTTCGACGTCTCGACCAGCAGCGTGTCCAGCCTTGACAGAGAGGGCGTCCTCAAGCGCAGAGCGCACTACGAGTACAGCGCGCAAGCGCACTGGAAAACCTCGCAGCAGAACTCCGAAGACGGTACGAGACCGACTGCAGCATGAGGCAGAGGTTACGAGGCTGGGAGATGAACCACCAGGACTTCGAGCAGAGTCACTGGCGGATCGCACGCGTGCTTGGAGAGAGATGACGCACCCGGAGCACATGGCCGCGGCAGCGCTGGTAAAGGAGAATGAGAAATGGAGAAATGCATGGGTACCAGAAGGGTGGCGCAGATATCGCCGCCGCTGGTACAGATGGCATGGGAAGGTCACCCCTGACCTAACGATAACCGAAGGAGCAGTTCAGCTATCTCTGGAGACCGAGTGCGGTACTATCCCAGGTTCTGGTGGAGATGTAGGAATTCCAGACGCATGGTGCAGTCTATACAGGGTGCACCAATGGAACCAGCGAGAAAGGGAAGCGGCGGAGGAGGCTGCTCACCTGGCTCTACCCTCAACAGCAAGTGTTGATTCACTCTCCCTGGACTCAGCGGAACCATCAGATGCGAATCCAGCGACAACTCTGGATTTGACCTTATCTCCATCCAGTTCTCAGCCCGCAACTTCTGGGGACATTTCTGACCTCGAGGACTCCCAGCGGTCGCTCAACTTCACGCAGCAGTTGATGGAGCGACAGCTGGCCGCCGCCAGATCGGAGAACAATCCAAGTGTGCTGACAACGGTGACAGAAGGAGTGGAGCCGACTCCCCTGAAAACCATCCAGGAGGAAACCCACCTGGAACTGCTACTGACCATTCAGAAACAGCAACGCCATCGTCTGCGGCCGATCCTGGAAGGTAATGAAGCAGTGGCAGCACCAGCGAACGTCACCAACGCCCAGGCGGCACCGCGGGAAGAAGAACCTCCCTCGTTCACTCAAAAGTCCGAACCAGAAGATAGCGCTGGAGAGGAAGAGGAGGAGAAGATGTCCATCCAACCTCTTCGCTCTTACCCTCTGGAAAGCCGCACGCAGAGCCGCGCCAGACGACGCGCTCAGGGACAAGAGCGACGCGCTAAGGAGCGGCAGCTACAAGCAGATCGCGACCTGGAAGGTGGATGGTACTTTGGTCCGGATCCTCGTTCGCAGCCTGCACCACCGCGCACAAGACCTATCCGGTCTAAGCAGCGCGTACCTTTGCATCACCCAGTGCGAGCAGCCATCTGTGCACATCTGCGACGCGATGGTCAAGTAATGTGGAACCAGGACAGTCAGCTGACTGCGATTCGGGACAAAGAGGGAACGCTGCTATTGGTGTTCTGGGCCTTGCTGAAGGGACAGCGAGTGCGCGTGCTGGTGGATTCGGGTGCCTCGGATGAATTCATCTCCAGTGAGTGCGTCAAGAGATTGAACCTCACAGTTCGCGCTAATGGGATGCCGCTGAACGTTACCCTCGCGGATGGGTCAGTGCAGACCTCTGCGCAAGTCGCTTACGGCAAGCTGACCGCCGAGACTTCAGAGGGGACTTACTCCGAGGTCATCAAGATGCGAGTACTTCCTCTGGGCATCAAGGTGGACATTGTACTCGGAGGAAGGTGGTTGAGACACCTCTCGCCGGTCACGCTGGACTATGATGGGTGGGGATCAGTCAAGTTTCGCCAGCATGGCAAATCCGTGCGGATACGGGGATGTTCGCCAGGGCGTAGCTCTACACGCAAAGGCGAGAGAACCGCGATGGCTCTGGAACCGATGGTAATGTTATCAGCGGCTCAAGCGACCAAGGAGATCAAAGCCTATCGGCGCAGATATGCGGGAATGGACAGTGCCGCGACACCCCACGACATCTTAGTGGCCTATGCGACACCTCTGGTAGGGACTTCGATGTTATCAGCGGTGGCCACCAGCGAGAATTTGGAGGACCCTTCAATCTCCCCCGAGTGGAGAAAGAAGTTTCAGAAGCTGATCGAGTCCTTTTCACCTCGAGTAATTCGCGAAGCGCTGCCCAACTTTGACGCCCTGCGAAAAGATGAAGTGGCCCATGTGAGACTGCAAGAGGGATGGAATGGCATCGCGCCCGCTAAGAGGCCCTACAAGATGTCCATGGTGGAGCTGACTCAACTGCGAGAACGCCTGGATGAACTCCTGAGCAAGGGCTACATCAGACCTTCCTCAAGTCCGTTCGCTGCACCAGTGCCGATGGTTCCCAAGCCTGGGAAACCTGAAGTACTCAGAATGGTCTGCGACTTCCGAGCCATCAACAGCCTGACCGTCAAGGACAAATATCCACTTCCCGACATTCAGCAGTTGTTCGACTCCATGCATGGGGCCAAGTACTTCTCCTCCTTCGATGCGGTCGATGGGTTCTGGCAGATGGCTATGGCGTCTGAGGATGTGGAAAAGACTGCGTTCACTTCTCCCTATGGCTCGTATGAGTGGTTGGTGATGCCCATGGGGTTGACCAACAGTCCTTCCTGCTATCAGAGACGCATGCAGCGCGCTCTGGGACATCTTCCTTTTGTAAGAATATTCCTGGACGATTGTATCCTCTTCAGCAACACCTTGGAGGAGCATCTTTCCCATCTCCAGCAATTTCTCGAAGTCTGTGAGAACCAGGGTATCTACCTCAAAGAGTCTAAGTGTCAACTATTGCAGACCCAGATACGCTTTCTGGGGCACGTGATCTCACGGGAAGGAAGTCAACCTCAACATGACAAGCTGGCCGCCATCAGGGACTGGCCCGCTCTGGAAAACGCCACGCATGTGCGCCAATTTTGGGGTTGGCTGGGTACTACCGGCGGTACATGCTGGGCTTCTCTGAAGTAGCACAACCCTTGACTCAGCTCACCAAAGGGGATGTCGCTTGGCTATGGGGACCCATGCAGCGTTGGGCCTTCGAGGAGATTAAGAAGGCGCTATGTTCTTCACCCACTCTGGCGCTACCCGATATGAAAGCGGCGGCCGAAGGACGGCATCCTTTCGTGGTACAAACTGACGCCAGTGGAGTGGCACTAGGGGGAGTACTGATGCAAGACGTGGGAAATGGATTGCAACCTATCGCCTTTGAGAGCAGACAGTTTAATGGAGCCGAGCAGAACTACCATGCTGGCGAAAGAGAACTCTGCGCTCTCCATCACTGCACTACGCAAACTTGGCGACACTACCTCATCTGGACTGAGTTTCAATTGCAGGGTGACCACAAGCCCCTAGTCTGGTTAATGGCACCAGGACAACCTCTCAGCCGACGCCAAGCCCGATGGTACATGGATCTAGTGGAGGTAGGGGTACCCGAGATGGAATACATCCCTGGGGCGCTACTCTGGGTTCCAGACGCTCTGTCCAGGCGACCCGACTACAAGGAAATTTCCGCGAGAGAAGGACTGGTAGAAGCTGGCTTTGTGCATCCGGTTACTGGGAAACCGCAGCGACCTCCCTCGGCCGCAGACACTGCCACCAAGTTTCGACCTGCAGCTGGTAAAGAGTCTCGCCAAGGACGCGCGCCCCTGGGAGTGGTAGATCCCAACAAGTTGAAGGAGCGCAAGTCCAACAGCGCCAAGACCAAAGATCCTGAACCAGTCCTCGCGTACAGTGGGACTCTCACCTGGATGGACTCCCCTCAACTCTGGATGGACGCCTTACATACCCTGCAGCTGGCCGAAACTGGGTACGAGAAAGCAACCCTGGCAGTTCAGACGCGCTCTGGCAAACGGACAGCATCCTCGCCCCCTTCTCCCAGGAAGACCCCTGTTGATTTCTCAGCAACGCCGAAGTGCAGCGAGGCTTCAACCAGACTCCTGGAGCCCAGCGAGCGACAGGACTGGAAGTTCCGGGCGGACATGTTCGACTTCTTGAGTCAAGAATATGGACCCTTCGAGGTGGACGCCTGTTGCGACTTGGGAGGAAAGAATCGTCAGGTCAACCGCTACTGGACGGACTGCTTGAAGGAAAACTGGCGAGGGTTGAACGTCTGGTGCAATCCTCCCTTATCCTCCAACCATTTGACCATCGAGGCCGTACTGAGGAAATATGTGGAAGAATGGCGTCTGGACCCTGAGAATACTTCAGCTCTCTTCGTCCTTCCTGACTTTCAGTCTCGCATGCCACAGTGGCGGCAGTTGTTCAGATCTGAGGGAATGAGAGTGGAGTACATTATTCCTACCCATGACGCTCAAGGAGAACCTGTGCAGATGTTCGCCGCCCCGGATGGAGCCCTTCTGGATCTTCCTTGGCCCCTGCTAGTGGTGTACGCCCCGCCAGCTCGACAGCGTGTCAAGCGGGAAAGGAAAACGAGTTCCCCCCCTCCTATCGTGCGTACTGGAGAAGCGGCCAGCGTTCGAGACCTGCATCAGCAGATATCAGGAGGCCAGTTCCTCAAAGCGCTGCAAGCAGAATATGGGCGACCTGGTCCCCTTCAGACTTTAAGGAAGGAAATCCAAGAAGCTCCGCATCAACGCACTCGTGACTTCTGCGTAGTGGGAGATGTGTTGTGGAGGGTGAGCGCTGGGCGCTATCAGTTGGTACTGGGAGAAGATTCACCCCTCCGTGAGGTAGTGCTGCAAGAGGCGCATGCATCTGTTTCAGCTGGACACGAGGGCAGGGACAAAACTCTGGAACGAGTACTGCGACGCTTCTGGTGGAAAGGGGCAGCAGAAGATGTGGGACGCTGGGTTTCATCTTGCACTATCTGTCAAGCGGTGCGACCGAGAAATTCCTACCCGGATGGATTGCTGAACCCACACACTATTCCTACGCGACTATGGCAAGTGGTCAGTGTGGACTTTGTTACTGGACTGCCAGTCACGGCGCGGAATCACGATGCCTTTGCTACTTTCACATGTAAGCTGAGCAAAATGGTTCACATCATCCCGTTGAACTTCCAGGACAGCTCCTCTGAGGTTATCGCTCGAATCTACTTCGACCACATCTGGAAACTACATGGCACCCCTATGAAGATTGTCTCTGACCGCGACCCTCGTTTTCAGGATGCTATGTGGAAGGAATTGATGAGACTTATGGGAACTAAAGTGGCCTCCACCACGCCTTACAACCCTCGTTCGGACGGACAAGCTGAACATACCAACCGCGTGGTAGAAGACATGTTAAGGTCCTTCGTAGGCAGCAATCCAGAGGACTGGGATTTGTGGTGTGCCAACGTAGAGTTCGCCATAAACGATACGCGGAGCGATGTAACCGGCTTTATTTACCCCGTTTGAGTTGGTCTTGGGGCACTCGCCTATGTCGCAACTGGACTTGTTCCTGCAAGCGGC
>LGRX02026362.1:0-81784 GCA_001247695.2 Cymbomonas tetramitiformis | reverse complement strand
TATATGACATGGACACTGCCAGTCCGAAATGGGAGCCAACTTCGCCTGAATATGATGACACCGAGGATGACGTCAGCGAGTTCGATGACTTGGTAGCTGACGATGCTGAAGAACAAGCTGAAGCTCGAAGGTTGAAAAGACTGGGACTGCAATTGATCATGGATGAGAAGGGTGAACTTCACTGGGTACCAAAGGGCACCTCCCCGACCTCACCTGTTCAGCCCGATGATCAGCCTATTACCGAGCAGAAGTCCGAGGCCATATCTAAGGATGCCCCAGCCTCTGTGGTGGAGACTGTTCATGCACCACCGAAGAAACCTTATGGGTCAGATACTGGATTGACTTCAATGGGTGAGAATAAGGCTGGGGTGTCTGAAGAGACGAAGAGGCAACCTAGGAAATATCCGAGATGTTGGACACATGAGTATATAACTCAATTGAAGTATTCCATAAGAAGTGACAGTGATGAAGAAGAAGGGCTTGACGTGGCTCCTCGTAGGAAGAAAGCAAAGATCAGCAAGGGACAATGAAATCAACTGTCTTGATTAGGATTGTCCAAATGCAGATTCTCTGATTAGGATTTGTATAGGTGGCAGATGATGATATGCCAGCCGACATGGGACAGATCGATTAGAGAATATGAACTGCGCGCCTTGAAAGTATAAGACTTGAATATTGCCCATTTGGAGGCTGTTCTAACTTGAAGTAACTATTTGGAGGAGCTGTTGCTCAACCTGTTAATTTACTGGTCAATCTTTCCTGCCATAAAGATATTGCAATTGCTTGAATTGTAGCCTTGTTCACCTTGCGAGTTCTTCCGGCAGCACGGTAGGCACGAGAAAGTAGCGCAAGGAGGGCGCGCGATGAGAGCCGGAGGTGTGTTCGCGAAGGGCATGGGAGCGCGAGAGAATTTGTATGGGATTCCGTCAGCACTGTTAAAACAGCTTTTCCACAACCTGACCCTACATGAAGAGGTGCATGCGTTCCTGTCTGAACTGCTTGTCAGGGAGGATCTGAGCGAGATGAGCGTTTTAGTCCAGTCAGCTGTTGTTGAGAGTGACCCGCCCGAGTTTGAACCGGAACCGATAGCGTTAGCGGGAGTGCGAGCTGAGGTGACGATCATACCTGAGGGCGGATGGGAATCTGACGCGAGTGGTCTTAGCGATTGAGAGCGTTGGGGAGCGTCGGGAAGAGCGGTGGCTCCAGCCTTGGCGAGACCAGGCGGCAGGTGAGAACCTGGGTAATCCATCCGAGAGAGCAGTGGCTCTAGCCTCGGCACAGCCAGGCAACAGGTGGAAATCTGTATAATCCATTTGAGCAGTGGCTCTAAGCCTTGGTATGACCAAGCGGCAGGTGAGAACCTGGGTAATCTATCCAAGCGAGCAGTGGCTCTAGCCTCGGCGCGACCAGGCAACAGGTGGAAATCTGTATAATCCATTTCACGAGAGCATTGGCTCCGGACCTGGCACGACCGGGCAGCAGTTGGAGATCTGGGTAAAAGCTCTAGCACTCCGAGGAGGCGGTGAAGGTTTAAAACCTTTCCTCCGGGCCGGCATCCCGAGAACTGTCAGGTAATTGGCAAACCTATTGTCATCCCCTGTAAGTGTACCGTGTTGGGAGGTTTAAAACCTTGAGCGTGGTAATGGATGTGAGACCTTGAGCCTTGGGGGAGCCTGGTAGTGCAGATGGCAGACCGGTGAGAGGCCGACCCTTGTGCTTAAGAGGTCGATCTCCTTATTGCGGTGTGTCTTGGGAAGTGTAATGTCATCCCAGACAACAGGCGGCTGAGACCTGTATAATCATTCTGAGCAACAGTAGAAGATCTGTATAAAAACTTTACTGGTCCGACGTGGTCAGCGTGGACGTGACCTTCCCTAAGGGGGGGGGAGTTGTGCTAGGAGGCAAGCACAAGAGCAAGAAAAACGGCTAAGTATAAAACGCAAGAGTACTCAGTACGGAGTACAGTAGGACCGATCAGAATGATGTTGATGTGAGGTGCCTAGACTGTTGTACGGAGTACTCAGTACAGTTGAGTTATGGAAAGAGTTCCTGAATGCATAAGAACTCTAAGTGTAACCCGTTTCGGGGAGATGAACTGAACTGAGAATTGTAACATAAAAAGTAAGAGCCGTATCCGCTGTATATTGTGTATTGAAAGCATACACTTGAAAGCAAAAGCATAACTATTAAGATTTACGAAACCGAAGTCTTGTAGTTGACCTAACGTAATCATACCTCGTGCGGTCGTTTAATAAGTGTAGAATAGTATAAGTCCGAAACCGTAAAGAAGAGAAGAAGTCAAGGTGTAGACTCCTACAGCCATCGAGATTCCGTACCCGGCCTCTCGATGACAGATGTCACTCATGGTGAGTGGATTACAGATATTATGACTGTTCATGTCATAGTCGACCGTACTGACAATACTCGACGATTGTATGTCATTATAACATATGACATGGCATGACATGACATGACATGACATGACATGACATGACATGACATGACATGACATGACATGACATGACATGACATGACATGACATGACATGATATGACATGTATGACATGTATGACACATATATCATCGGTCATATCCCTGACAGAGGGTATTCACTGTCACACTCTGAGGCCTCCAACAATTCCAATTCATCACACGGGTTCGATATCAGCTGGGCAAACAACTGACCTACCTGGGTTGTCCTCCGCCCTCGCTGCTCTCTGCGCCTTATTGCTTCATCGCGAACCTGCGACTCCATCTGTAACCTGGCTGCCTCGAAGTCCCTTAACTGTTGAAGAGGTGCTCCACGCTCCAACTTGTCCCTGGTCCTCCACTGGTCATGGGCCTTGGTGTACCCCGAATCCACCTCACTTTCCACTCCCGTCTACCTCATTACCCCGTACCACACGCACCCTGCGGGCTAAGATACGGTCCACATGTGCCTCTCGCTGTCCATCAACCACCACCTCCTCGGGTATCGCGGGTGAGTCACGGGCAGCAAAAGTACCCTGACCACTGACGTAAGGCTGTTCGGTTGTGAGGACTGAACCAGTCTCACAGGTATGCAAGTAAACACTTACAAGTAATATGGTACTGGGACCATAGGGTGATATCGGATGACTTTGTATAATATCGGATATTTCGTATATTTTGGGTGAACTTTCACTGTTTGAGGTTACAAGACACCAGAGGTTGGTGCCAATGTGTAACTAATTCAAAAACTGACATGAGAGCTTGTTCAGCTCTTTAAGTAGTAACATGTCGACTCGAATTCCCTCAGATCTCTCCGAATTCGACAGTCACAGTGCTCAGTCACTTCATGTTCACATATCCGATGACCTGTCTTGTCATTTAGCCCTTGGGCTGCAGCTGCCAGTCATACAATGATCTCTGCTCTGATTTGCTGAATAGTCATAGATCTGATGATGTGGCAAGAACTGGGGCTCTCCTGGTTTCCCTCCAGTTCTGTGTGGCTGTTTGAATATAAAATGGTTCCCCCCATTTCTGGAATGGTTTCCCACCAATTCTCTCAACCTGATCTGTTGTGGTTGCAGATGTTCAAAAGTCACATGCTGTCAGTCACCCTCGCCATACCTCTCGGTCATACTGGTGACTATTATCCGTGTTGTCACTCGTCATTCTGACACGCCTGTCTCTCGTCTGACTCGCGATACACCCTAGTACAACTCTCCCCCCCTTTTCGGCGAACCTACGTCCTCGCTAGTGTTTTTTAACGTGATTTCAAGGCAGTTGTGGCACATTTTGAAGCGTGGAATAGGCCGGATTTCGCCGGCCACCGGTAGATGGTAGAACCAAAGAATATGCGAGGAAGACAGATACGCTGTCCGGCTAAGCTCGCTAGGAATCAAACTGATAATCTCATAAACAGTGTCTGGCCGAGGCTTTATGCTCTCGGAAACCCATACAGTAAACAATGACTGTACTACTGTACTGTACTACTGTACAGTACAGTGCTAGGATGTCACGGACACGAGACGGAAGCAGGGTCAGGCTAGGGGCTAGTCAGAGCCCATAATAACTAAGCCTAAACCCGAAGTCAAGCACACCACCCGTGGGTGTGACTACCTAGCAAGGTAGGTACAGGATATACAGCCACGAGACAATAAACAAACACCTACGTGCAACTCGGTGGAAACCGATCACTTCTAGCTGGGTGCCGGGGTCTTGACCCGGTCATCCCACTACTGGGCTAAAGCTAATCAAGCTGCCAGGATGATTGACAAGAGACTCAGCCACTTTGAAGCTGGTCAGCAGAGCTGAGTTCAGCGGTCGGGATGCGAACACAGAAGATCCCCGAAGTGAATCGTAAGCTGTCCTTTTGAAATCGAGCACCACCAGGCCCAAGTGGGCAAGGTGGTTCCACAGCAGAAAGTAAATCAACCGAAGACTGCAAAGATTCCGAAAGCACCGAAGAACTTAGACAAGCGGATCTCCACGGCGGTTTGAGCATTGAAGAAAGAGACAATAGAACTCGATCATCAGGCGGCCAATCACGGATGTCCAGAGAGCCAAGCGGCGGATCCGAAGCAAAGAGATCTCCAGTGGACCGACGGGCGGTGGCTCCGGGCTCAACCAGGCCCCTGTCACCACCGCCCACGGCAACCAGAGATGCCGTAGCACTGGCCAGCAGAGAACAACAGAGCATCGAAGACATTAATGCACACCGGAGAAAACTCGGCGGAGCCCGCGGACGGCACACCGGAGTCAGACTGTCCGGCGATGCTCCCCCGTCATCAAGGTCAGAGTCAGAGCCATGCCCAAGAGTGCCGAAGGAGCCAAAAGCCACCCGCTGCCCGCCGTCAGAGTCATTGTCAGAGCCGTGGTCATTGTCAGAGCCTTCAGAGTCAACGTCAGAAGTCTCGATCCTCATGCCAGCAAACAGCGGAGCCGGTGCAGAGTCGCCAAGCTGGAGTGATGGGACAGAGCCAGGCAAGCCGAGAGAGCCATGGACAGCCACTGGCGGGTCACGAGCCGCAGGCACACCACCTGCCACGAGTGCAGAGGGATCCCGAACCGCAGGCGGTGGCGGAATCGAGTCCTGTGCACCCGAGTGGAACGTGGCCAGACCAAACTGAGCCATGTCGCCCTCGTCAGCTGCCGCATCCTGAGCGGAAGCTGCCGCATCCTGAAAGTGCCGCAGAGACGTGGGCTCAGCCGTCACAAAAGAATGTGCCGACAGCTCGCACACCTCTGGGCGACCCTCCATCGTGCAGAGCGACTCGAAGGCATGTTCATCCCCAGCGTCATAGAACCGCTGGAAACGAACAGCCAAGCAGTCAGTCTCATAGTCTTCAACTGCACCACAATAGTGGGCAGAGTGAAGACCGCCGTTGGGGCATTCAGCATGCCAGTGCTTCAAACCACTCCGTGCACACACCGCATTTCTGCAGTGGGGCACGAAGGCACCACTCTTCTTGTCAAATGAGACAGGAGGAGCGGTGCCAAGTGGCTGAACACCAGCACGATGATGCTTAGCAGCAGAGCGGGTAAGGTGCTTGCCCGCAGGCGGAGGCCCTTCCCGCTTCTGCCGCTTCAGGTCACGAATGTCCTGTTGCATGCGCTCCAGCTGCTTCTGCAGACTGGACAACGCCGCAGCCAGGTCAGACGCGCCATCGCCGAATGACAGAGCAGAGACAGGGGCGTCAGAGACTTTCAGGCCGTGGCGGAACTGCTCCCGCACACGAGCCTGAATAGTCAGGAGAGACACGCCCTGCCGCTGGTCAGCCCGAGCCAGAGAGTTAGCCAAATCACGGTACAGCCACGAATCGCCGAGAGCCTTTAGAAACTGCCGCTTCACCGCGTCCTCTGGCAAGTTGTGGGAACGCTGAACGTCCCTCAACAGGCCATTGAACTCGCGGATGCCACGGTCAGGATCTTTGCTGCTGGGGATGCGGACCGCCAGCAGCAACTCAAAAGAGTCAAAGGGTTCCGAGCGCTCCTGGAGCATGCGCACCACCTCAAGGGCAGCGCGCTTGCCATCTCCAGGAACGTCGGACCCAGAGGCCTCAAGCCAGTCACGAGCAGGTGAGCCAGGGCGAGCCAGAAAGGTCAGAGCCGAGAGCAGCAATTCATTGGCCTCATGCCTAGCCTCAACTGCCATGTCGGTCAAGTCAAACAGGGGAGCAAACGCCGATGATTGAAGCACGAACTGCGTGCGTAACTCATGCATCAATTGTGAAAAAATGTCCACCGCGTCTGTCTCTGTCCCTGCAAAGCGCCCCGATTTGTCTCCTAGAATTTTAGTGGCAACGGTCTTGGCAACTTTTCTGTCGAAATTTTCCCGAGCCAACTGCTTGCATTTGTCCAGAACTTCCCTCGCAGCTGCGGTGGTCGGAGCTGGCAGCTGCGGGGTGTGTGGTGTCGCAGAATGCTGCGCACCCACATCATCGAAAATGGTTTCTAATCTACGGACGCGAGACCGCGTCATGTTGTTCGCTGTGGTAACCATGATAGAGAGAGACAGGGGAGAAGGTTGAGCTAAACAGGGAGATGGCGTAAGAACTCTTACAGCGGCCAGATATCTTGTAGAAGTCTCAGCGGAACAAATCGAAACTTACAGGTCGTGAGCGGAACAATGAGAGCGGCCAAAATCAGTTACGTGTGGAACGACCTCGCCGGAGCCAGCGGCGCACGAAATAGATCAACTCTCCTCGCGACGATGCTGCTGTAAAATAAAAATGATCCGTCACAAACTGATCTCCTGCGCAGCGAAGGCGAGCACAACGCGTGCCGCCATCACTGCCATGTTAAAAGGCCATACCGCAAGAGTAATACACCACCGCCCAAGTGGGCGCTCAACCCCTCCTACGTCCTACTTAGCCGAACATGGCAACAGCAAGGCGCTGTGCCATCATCAGAATCACCGGAAAGCCGGTGAGGGCCATAACCTGCGAGGAAGACATATACGCTGTCCGGCTAAGTAAGCTCGCTAGGAATCAAACTGATAATCTCATAAACAGTGTCTGGCCGAGGCTTTATGCTCTCGGAAACCCAGACAGTAAACAATGACTGTACTACTGTACTGTACTACTGTACAGTACAGTGCTAGGATGTCACGGACACGAGACGGAAGCAGGGTCAGGCTAGGGGCTAGTCAGAGCCCATAATAACTAAGCCTAAACCCGAAGTCCAGCAGAATATTCAACTCTCGACGGTTGATATGAGCCATCGCATGCATGACTCCCCCTAGTACCGCGCCCGCAGTGAGTCATAGAAATGGTTGGAAAAAAGTTGACCCTCTAGGGAGGGTCGGCAACGTTTAAGAGATAGGAGGTTGCCGACCTTATGCCCCCCAAAATCGATTTTCAAAATGTCGACGTTGCCTCCCCTTTTTTTGTGCAATTGATTTCTGCATAAAAATATGGTCATTTTGATATACTGAATGCCATACTAACAATTTTGAGTATGGCCGCACCTGCGCCTTCTAAGAGGTTGCCGACCTTATGCCCCCAAAAATCGATTTTCAAAATGTCGACGTTGCTTCCCGTTTTTTGTGCAATTGATTTCTGCACAAAAATACGGTCATTTTGATATGCTGAATGCCATACTAAAATTTTTGATTATGGCCGCACCCGCGCCTTCTAAGCGTGCGACACCCTAGTAGCTGTAGGCCCTAGTGCCCGTGACACCGTCCAATAACAACACACGAAAGCAAAACAACAACAACGGATAAGGTGAGGTGCCGTTACAAAGTTGAAAGCAGAAAATTTGTTCTATCATCGATGTGTCCTGTGATCCCGTTGCAATTCAGGTTATCTGAATTTTCCTTTCTCAATTTGCCCCTGAACAAACCTAGATATGAGTTAACACCAAGGCACGTTTATATATATATATATACCTTCAAAATTAACACGGATGAGAAAATCCGATATATCAAGTGCAGTAGCGCTCCGGCATTCCGTGCCTGCCGCCCTTTCTGCAACTTGAACGTGGTGTGGAAGATTGTTGCCGGGTTGACAACGTGCGAGTGATGTCTGCGTTTGATAGCTGTTGGGCGGGCGAGTATGGAGATGAATACTCCGAAGGGGGCTACTCCGAACATCAACATCCCGCGCATCAAGTTTCGCATGCGAACCAGTCATCCCGAACGCAGAGCTTCGATGGACATGAACCACCAGATGGACCTCAAAAACTTTTGTTTGCGAACCAAGGCTCACGCGAAGCTGATAAGGATAGTAATTATGAGCAAGGAAGCGTCGGAGGTCGGTCACCTTCAAGCATTTCTTGGAAAGCGGAGAGGTGTCTCTGAGAGATTTCTTGCAAAACGGTGCAGCTCACCAAAGCTTTGGGGCAGGCCCTCAAGATACGAACGCCTTCACGTGGGAAATCGACACGAAAAGCGGTGCACTCTTTTCTTCGCCCAGGTCCGTGTCGATGAAGTCTGCCTTGGACCACGAGGGAAGGTTTCAGAACCAGACCAGTTTGCCAGACGAGATATTGGTACGTCCACAAATGTATGACTCGCCGATTTGTGGTCAAGTTATCATATGATATGTTTTGAAGCTATTTAACGTCGGGCAAGTTTAAGTGCAGTCAACAAGGTGCTCAAGTGTCTTGACTGCATACAAATCACCATTGACTACAAAGCGATCCGATATCAAAAAGCTTTCTTTCAATACCTTCTGACCGAGGCGCTCGCTGCCTCCTGGCCGAGGCGCC
The DNA here is from genome assembly GCA_001247695.2 of Cymbomonas tetramitiformis. Lineage (NCBI taxonomy): Eukaryota > Viridiplantae > Chlorophyta > Pyramimonadophyceae > Pyramimonadales > Pyramimonadaceae > Cymbomonas > Cymbomonas tetramitiformis. The sequence continues at coordinate 73,108 of LGRX02026362.1, read as the reverse complement.
GGCAGTTTCTTGGGAAGATTGCGAGTGGTTATGGTCCACAATATTATTTGTGGGAAGATTGAACTTCGCAACTGTTCACGTATTCGTTCACTTGCTGTGCACTTTCTTCTGCTTCTCAGCACACACTTGTTTCGTTTTGAAATGCAAGTACCAGTTCACTTCTCTGGAAGTTCAGTGGTAGCGGGAATAAACAGTCTGTTGTTAATCTGATCTCATGGCTCTTGTCACAACCGCGATAACCACGCATATGTGCACTCGAAAGACCCACTCACTGAGGCACAACTGTCACTGTGCCACTCATGCCGCTTGAGCCTTGAATAATGATTCTCAGGTAGGATGCACTGGCCCATCTCTGTTGTAGAGTTACAAGCGGTGAAGCGCATGCAGTCCTAGGTTTCCACTCTCGGACCAGCTCGTGGGATTCCTCTCTCCAGGGTGTGCGACTGATTCTTGAGAACACAACGTCTTCAGGAATTTAAAGAGGCATTGCACCGCCAAGCCAGTGCCACGAGTCCTTCCGAACAGCCTGCGAAGCAACTAAAGGCGTCCGAGCTATCTAAAGGCACGAGCTCATGTTCTTCTTCATATTCCTTTCCTCCATGTTCAGCGTGTAAGGATGGTAACCTTACTTGGGTCGTTGGCAGAGGAGCGGATGAAAAGCGCTTGCCTTGCTGTTTCAGGCCAAGATTTTGAGGCAATTTACCCATTAGATGAGGTCGGCGAAACGCGCTCTCGAGAGATAATCAAAGAATTCGAAGCTGGCGAGCCGCCTGAAGTATCCACGGCAGTGACACCTGAGGTGGTAGTTTCGAAATTAAAAGATACTTATGAAGCGCGCAGGTCGCAGAGGGAGAGCTATTTGCATCTCATCGGGTTCTTGGCTTTCATCGGACTGTATTTTCTAATTCTCCTCCTGCAGTCGACTCCTGGCGAGGAGTACCGAAACCGTCAGGGAATGTATGAAAATGTCGTCCCTAAGGAAGATGAAGACGGGGAACCCACAGAATTCTTTATGGAAACAGACGAGATATATGACTGGCTGAGGCAGGTGAGTGCTTGTGCACCGTTTCGCAGCTTTTCCTAACAGAGAGGGCACTCTTTTCTGTTTTTCGAAACTTAGCAGGTGCTTTCTGTTAACAGATCATACAGGACTCGTGGCTGGATGCCCCGTGCGGGGACACTCTTTGCGAGGACCCTTTCGAGTTTCCCGCCTTTTCGCACCTTGGCTGTCAGGCAGACTGCAACGTGGCAAATGGGACAAACTTCACTGTCGTTCTGGAACCGAGATTTGTGGTGAGGCGTCCCCACTCCTGAGTATTGCCCTGCACTCTCTGAGGTTTGAGGCAACGCCTACGGTGGCCTTCCAGTTTTTCAGAGAATGATACATTTACCACTCACAAAATAGCTATCTTAACTTCCAAGGCAGAAGCTGTATGCCAGTGACCTGGCAAAACCCGCCTATAAGACAGCAGCTATGTCCCCTCGAATAAGACAATCTTTGCTCGCCCCTTGGCAGCGTTCCTACGAGGAAGAAGCTCTCGTGGAAGTTTCCTACAACCTCTGTACGGACGACATAGAACCCGTATGCTGGTGGAGCGAAAACCAACTGTTCGATTACAACTTCGCTACTGTCCGTCACGACAACCTTTCTCTCCCCGATGCCACCTGGATTCTTACTGTGTACAACTTGACCGCGTACAAGGGACTGGTGATGGGCAGCCTTGCCGAGAGTTTCGCAGAAACCTCTCGCTCGGACGATGAGGTATACTTGCATATCTTTTTCAAAACTTTACTCGGCTATCTGCTTGGAGCTGCCCTGTGTATGCCATTTCCACTTTAGGGGACAGAGTAAAGCACTTTTGCTGGGGGATGTAGGGTTGGTCATTGTGGACGACAGGGGGCTTTCGCGCAGGTATCCGCTTTTTTACGCAATCGATGTATTGTCCTCCGCTGTAGGGAACGAAGATGCTGGGTGTATGTTCTCTGGACCTATGCACACTCGAGCTATCGCGCGGTGCACGTAAAAGACAGATGCACTGTCCCTGTCTTGTGCAGGAGTAAGTGAGCGCTGCTAGAGGTGCAATCGTGACCTCACTTGAGATGGCCTTCCCGTGCAGGAGCACACCTACCACCGCCTTAGAGCTCAGTTGGGTGTGGCCTTCCCGCGCAGGAGCACACCTACCACCGCCTGAGAGCTCTCCAAGCACAAACACCACCCGAAGCAAGGATCCTTAGTCGTCGAGGAGCCCGCTTTAAAGCTGGGCGGCGTCATCAACGCAGGTTGAGCGAGGACGCCAAACGTGTCACAGAGCGGAGGCTCACAGACACCGAAACGAATGCCTCTGAGGTTGCTTCCGGGTCAGTATGGTCAGTATGGCGGAAAGAATTGGCGGACTCGCAAATCGAGGGAATAGTTGTCGAGTCAGTGGAGTATTGTCAAAACGCACTGCTAAAGATTATGGACACATTTAGCACGGCCGAGTATGATTGTGAGATTGATTGGGGCGGTGAAGGCCAGTACTCCCTTTGCTGTCCCGACTACAAGGTAAATCAAACGTTACTGCCCCCTGGTTGATGAATTCCAACACTTCACCGTATCCTTTCTGCTGTCACAAGTGCTGAGCATCGGCTTGATTTGAACTTCAGCAGTCTGTCGCATACGTCTCTCCATTGCAGGTGTTGTCTAGGGCTGTTGAGTGTGTTGCTCTAAGGAGTCGCTGCTTAACTCCCATGTCTTGTTGTGCTGCATTCCATTCGCAGTCTGTGTGGGCATGGCGGCATGTGTCTTGCATCGACCGAGCTGGTCCAAATACGTGGCGCACTGCCACAGCACGCTCCAGACGCTGTCTTCCCCTCCAGATTTGTGTTCGCATTGGTGTTGAACCTTCTCCGCGGGTCCCTGTCTTTAGCAAGGGCTTGACCTTAGTGCGCCATCGAGCCGTAGTGGGCGTGGAAGCGGAGGGTGCACCAAACGGGGCTTCGGTGTGCTCCTACGTCCGAACATAGCTGCCTGGGCAGTTGTTGGTTTAGATCGATGGATCTGCAGGCAGCGTTGTAAGTCGAAGGTTTCCCCAAGTATTATGCGAATGTGAATGTGAATGGGGTGTGGGGTTCTGAGCGGCAAAGGAGCTGCTGATTGGAAATTGCTGGTGCACGGTCGTTGCGACGGACGACTATTTCGACAACTTTGATGCTCACCTCATGCACATGGCGTATTTCAATGCCGATCGATGCAACAACTATGATCCGGATGAATACCCGCTTCTCATCAGGGGCAAGGAGTGCCCTATCATCCCCGAGGTGATCGAGGTGGAGGACATGTCCGGCCCACTGGCTTTGAATACAGTTGCCTGCTATTGGGAATTCGAGACTCTTTATGGGAACTTCACTTCATATGAGCTCGGCGAGACGCCCTTCACAGTCGAGTGCGTTCACCTCTGTACCTGGCCGGCATCGCCAATCAGATCTTGGGGTCGTTCCGCAAGGAACAAAAACAGGGAAAAGAGGCCCCCCTGCTTAGGGGTGTGGGGTTGAAAGCCCTCTTGGCTTTCGGTTTATTTGTTTCTGAGTCTTTGTGGCTGCTTTGGTTCTGTACAATCTGCATCGGACGGTTGCTATGCGGTGTACTCTCTTCAGTGTTTGGTGTGCCTCCATTTTGTCAAATCCATGGCGTCATGTCAGCATTTTCCGGTTGTGTTCAAATACGATCATACTTCATATATGGTCATACTAAGTATATATATGGTTCCCGTGGGGTCTATTGCCATAGCTTTTCTCGCTGCTTTGTTTCCGTGCTGCTTTGGTAGCTGAACCAGTGGCGCGTCCTTGGGAAAATCGTGTTTCTAGGGCCTCTTCCCATTCAGCGTCACGTGTGTATGTCACTTTCGCCAGGTGTCTATGGTCAGCGTCCCGATTTGGCGCCTTTTCTGGGTGCTCTTGAATTATCCACATGTGATGCATGTTTTCCAGCATCACCACGTCTAACCCGGTGTGGTATTGTGTACTTCCCTATCCCTCTGGAGCCGGGTTGTTTCTGCTGTCCTTCTGGCATTGGCCTCTCGTTACTATGTAGGCCGTTACAGGTCTATGGACGTTCATTTCCTCGTCTGTCTTCCTCGCACGCGTTTGTATTATCCATCCCCCCTTCCGTCTCCCCTTCCGTCTCCCCTTCCGTCCCCCCTTCATCCCATATGAGCACTGAAGTACGGTGTTGACGCGCATTTTTGTGCGCATGTCGCGCCGCAGCAGAGCAGTGGAAGGTCTTGCCACGATCTCCGGATTTTCGAATTCACACGACGAAATGGCAATCGCGCACGGCACGTGTGTCCGTGCGTTGGGCGCTGCACTTCTGCCTGGTATGCCAGCGGTCGGTTTACGTGTTGGCCTGGTGTGAGCGGGTGTGGTGATGTCGATGCCGCGCGGCGCACGCAGTCCAATAGACTCGTACGAGTCGCCCAGTTAGGCAAACCCGATTTCCACCTTGCGCTGCATCATGATTGCCCTCTTCTGTGTTTGCTGAACCCAGCTGCTTCAACGAGACGTCCTACGCCGATATGCTGGACACGCCGGAATGCTGCGAGATGATCCGGCCTGCCGTGGAGTCATACAACTGCACATGCATGTCGTGCGAGGAGCTCGGATCCATTGGCTCCAAGTTCTTCATGCATCTGATTGTGGATCTCGCCATCGACTGCGGCTTCCAGCTACAGGGGGTCCACCCAGACTGCGACTATGATCATGCACCCCAATGCAAAGTGTCGCCCAACTCCATCTACTATCCGAAGAATTTCACAAGTGAGGCCCCTACATGCTGCGGGCGTGCCTATCGGGTGGATGCAAGGAACCTCCGAGTCGACTGTGCTGTGCTTGGATTGGCGTTGACATCCTGCGGCGAGTCAGAGGAGGCTGCTGTGTTTGGGCAGCAAGCATGCGAGCGCGTGCGTTGATCTCGTGGGGGATTGAGCCGCGGTGGTGCAGATGCTGCGAGATCCAACAAGCAGTGGAATACGCGTCAGGAAGTCATGGAGTCGGCCGAGTGGGAGCCGGTCATGTACTCCTTCGGAAAGGACACGAACATGACCGAGCTGTTTGCAAAGGTGAGCAGGGCGCCTGTGTGCAGCCGCGCAGGGGGCGCTTTGGCTCAATGCTCACGACAACTCAGGGAGAGACGAGCGTAGTGCCACGTCTGCCGACTGCTTATTGGTGGTGTGAGTGAGTCTGGCTGGTATGCTGCGCACTGACCCTGGCGTGCAGCGCGGCGCTGTGATTGGATTGTGAAAGGGGGCGCCTGCTGCAGCACGCGCTCAGTGCGATTGCACCACCATGGCTGGATGACAAGGCCAGGCACGCGACGCCTTTCGGTCGATCTCATCCGTGCGTCTCCGAAGGGCTCGCGAGGGGGCTGACACGCGGTGGTGCTGGTGGCTTGTGGGGGCTGTCCGCAGGATGGCGATTACGAAACATTGTCCACGTGCGCGGTGCCCAACCAGGAGATCCCCTTTGAGTGCCAGTCGCATCTCGACTATCTGTGCATCTTCGTGCAAAACGCGGAGTATGACGAGGACTATTGTAACGACGAGCAGCTTCCGTACATGCTGTGTGACGCGGACATCACGTCCAAGTGCGGGGGAATGGCGATGGATTTCTGCGAGGGAGACCTGATCTGCGGTGCGTGACGGAGGATGCCGCATCGCACACCTGGCTGGCGCATCGCACGCGGGGAATCATTGGCACGGGCCCAGGGGCCCAGCACGCTGTGCATTGCGGCGCGCCTGCACTCAGCCAGCACGCCTGTAGCTGCTCCCCAGCGCAGCAGGTCATCAATCGGAGCGCCCTGCCTCTGCTCGAAGTTCCCTCAGATTTCACCCGAGGACTGAAAGCCGGTGCAGCTCTGCATTCTGGTACATGTCAGCCCGGTCAGCCGCGCCTTGGTGCAAATGTGAGCATCGACTCGATCCAAGGGCCGCACCGATGTCTGCGGGTTTTCGGCCGTCTGGGTGCAGGCCACGAGGACTGCACGTATGCGGAGTTTGCATCGATCGTCATTAACAATAATGTGGCTCCCTGCTACGGGGATGACGCCGAGGCCGTCTGCGCCGACTTCACGGTTCGGTGCCAAAACGACATTCAGGTGACAACCAATGAGCGCCAGGCGGGGAAGCGTGGAGCGGGTTGTGGCCTGGCTTGATGCTCCTTGCCAGGCACGCGCGCCCCTAGCGCGCGCGCAGAATTGCTGAGGCTCCCGATATCCCTCGTCTGGAAAAATGTCGTTATCACCACTGCGTCCCCTGCCAGCTTGGCCAGGTCCTTCCAGCACACTTCCAACAGCGGCGCCCCTTCCCAGCCACCAGGAGCGGCGTGCAAGTGCATACTCTCGCGCTGGCGCAGCTGACTATACTTCCGCTTCGTTCGCTTGAGGGCGGCGCGTCTTCAGGGTGGGAATGCCGCGGTGCGCGCTCAAAGGGGATTCATGACAGGGTGTTCATGTGGGGGCGATCTGGGTGATGCAGGTGTATCACGATAGGCTGGTGGAGTGTGCTACAGCAAATAGCTCGACATGCACGCAAGGTGACGCCCATCCTCGGAGCACCCTCTGACATCAGCCTGCCTGTGCATGACGCGCCCAGGAGGAGCGCGGTTCTGGCACAGCACACGTTAGGTGGTGCGCGAAGAGATCGCGGAGGGGGTCTGATGGCCCCCGCTCATGCTTGTTGATAGCGCCTGATCCCGTCCCATCCGGCCGCTGCCCACCCGGCCACTGCTTGCCACCACTTTATGCATGGCTTCCTGCGCCCACTCAAAAATCGACCAGTTGTACAGCCTTGGAGGGGGTGGGGCATTACGGTTGGCGCTTGCGCTCAGAAGCTATCTACGTGCGAGGGCAAATGCTCCGAGACTCAAATCGTGTGCATCGAACGTTCCTCTTGCCATGCTGCCTGCACCCCGTTCGATCCCCCACTCTCCGCTGCTCCTGTCTCTGCAAGATTGGAGTGAGCGTGCTTGCAAGTCTAGAGTCCTGCATCTGCTGTCGATCAGCTGCGTGCAAGGACAGGCCCTAAACCCTAACAAACCCGAAAAGAATCGGTGGGCTGGCTTTTGTCAGCTGATCTCGTGCCATTCAATGTGTGTGTGCTTATCCTTGGACCGATGCATTTGACAACCCTAACTGCCAAAGATCAGCTGCACTATGTACCCATACTAGGGAACAAAGGATTCACCACACACTTCGGGACACTCATCGAGAATTTTCGGAGCTCTGTCGTGAGGATTGGGACCCCCTAAGCCTCGCTGAGCCATCAGGGCGCCTTTGCAACCGCACTGCCTGCGCACTGTTACTATGCCCATGGCGCCCGTTCACACCCGCCCTCCGAGTCGCGCAAGCCATACTCCCACCATGAACCCTGTGCTCTGCACCACCACCCTGCTCCCTGCCTACCCCACAGCCTGGCCTCAAGGCAGCTTGCTCACCCATCGAATGTCCTGTGTTCCCAAGCGCCGTCTCAAGGGGCTGAGAATGATAGACTGCATCGCTTCTGTCTGACCCTGCGCACCCACCGCTAAATTGCGTCTGCAACCCTCTCTCCCCAACTCCACCCCAAAGCTCTTGCGCTGGAAACCTTGCCAGATACCTGTGAACCTGCTCAATGCGCTCCACGCTTGCACCGCTACTGCTGTCCTGCCCTGTTCCTACTTAGGGTCCCATCCCTTGACATGCCTGTGCGTCCCAAGCCCTCCCGGTGGCCGATAGTTCACCAACCGGTTGTCGCCTTCCCGACAACTGTTCATCACTGTTAGTTCCGGCACGGCCAGCAACCTCACCACGCGGGCGGGGATGGTGCTGAGGGGCTGCATTCCGCCGTACAACCTGTAAGTGGTCATCGTTGTTGGGATGGGCCCCCGGGCTCCGAGGGACCCGGCATGTGTCAGTCCCATCCAACCCTTCATCCACACCTCGCTCAGCATCACCAGTCCCCTCCATGCCTCCCTCATTGTGTTGTGTCTGTGTGTTTTGTTCTTTTCCCATCTGAGACGTCCATGACGACGGCAGATGGAAACATTTTTGGGGTGCCCAGTGCGAGTAGGGGGGACCTTGGTGGAGCGTGCACCGTGGCTTGGACTCCCCTGTTTGGTTTGAAACCTTTAGCTCGCCTGGGCTCGAGCACCGGCACGGAAGTGGCGGACCCTCGGTGCAAAGTTGGATGAGCTGCCAGCTACTCCACATTTTCGGTTGTGATTCGTGTGGTATCTTGCCGCGGCCCCGCCCTGTTCCTGAATGCTTCTCACTCCGCTGGGATGATGGTGGGCTGGCTTTTGTCGGCTGATCTCATGCCATTCAGTGTGTGGGGGGCATTCTTCCCAATCCCTTCCTATGTGAGGGGGGGTTAAGTAGTCCCTCGCCATATGGAGGGGTCGAATCGTGTGGTGGAGCCTTTGACTCGTCCCCTGGCGTGGTCCATCCTTGCAAGGGCCGGCCACACGCTCTTGGGGCCGCGCTAGAGTTCTGCCTGGCCAGGCAGGCCCGCTCCTGGTGGCTGGAGCAGTCGTGGCCATGCAACTGTTACCCTGTCATCTGCCTTGAGACGCACCAGCTGTTGCTAATACACATCAAGATCTACTCTACCAGTCCACACGAATAGACTCACATGACGTGCCCCGGAACGGCCAGCACCTCCAGCAGCCGAAGCTAACTCTTGGGAGCCCCTGCCTTCTCCATATGCGCACCTTCCTATTGGGCAGGCACCATCCTCCAGAACTAGGGCAGTGCTGAGTGTGCAGCGGTGCGCAGGTCATAACGTTGCAAAGTTCTTCTCCACCGACATGTACTACTGCGCCCGCTTCCTGGACTGGGACGTCGTCGATCCTGGCGCCGAGAACTATCCAAGTGTGTGCTGGCTGGATCTCCTTCCCCAGCCTAGGCTTGCACTCGCTTGCCTGCCTCTGTCTTGCCGCCCACCTCCTGAGCCGCACGCAGATTGCGGCAGCGTGTCCCCGTGTGCACGATGTGGCGGCCCCGTGCAGAAGCTGATGCCACGTGGGAGGTGACGCAGACTGCGAGCGAATCCTCTACTCCGTGCGGCAGCTGGATGCTCGCTTCAACTTTGCGGTGGGCGCTCAGAACATCACCGATGTGGACTTCTGCAACAAGACCAGCCAGCACGCTTCCTGCACCGCCATTGATGGCATTGTGGACTACCGGTTTACCGACCAATACACGCTGCCAGCATATACCGTGAGTACACTCCACACCGCTCAACCTCGCTGCGTCAATCCCTTGTTTGGAGGCATGCCTGGCGCGCCGAATCTCGTCCCTCTTTGCTTTGGTATGGCGTCCGCGGCGTGCGGATGTAGAGGAGCCAGCCTGCCTCTCCTCACTTCCCGAAACCGCTTTTGTGTGAGGGCATCCCTCCCCGCTTGCTGAATGCTCATCTCGTACCCTCCTCTCGTGAGATCTGCCGTTGAGGGTGGCATGTTCGGTCCTGACAGCTGTCGGATGGCTGCCGCACCCATAACGACTGCCCCTACGGATACTTCTGCGCTCTGATGAAGACCGACGGGACCACCGACTCGTTGTGTATGCCCTGCTGGTGGTGCGAGGGATGCACCAACTACACGGAATTAGGGATTGTGGGCGACGCACGGTTTGAACACCGCGACCACCCGCCGTGGCTGCTCTACCCCGCCGAGCCGACCTGCGGTCACTGCCCATGCAGCCCGCTGGAGTGCGCTCCCGGCTGCACCAACGCCATGCTGAATAACGGCCTGTGCGACGAGGCGTGTATGAACGAAGAGTGCCAGTACGACAGCTTCGCCTGCCCCTACGACTTCCCGGCCACGCAAGGGGCACTGGCGTGCCCGACTGCGACTCCCCAGGTGACTTGCGCCCTCCACCCGTGCTCCAGGTGCGCATCGCTGTTCCTGAGGAAGTGGCAGGCGTGAGAGAGTGTCATACATGGGACACGCGGCCGCGGCAGGCATGCGAGAGTGTCACACGTGGGACACGCGGCCGCGGCAGGCATGAGAGAGCGCTGCTCGGTTTTTCCCGACGCACCGTGAAACCGACGCATCGAGCGGCAGTGATCCGAGGGACTTCTTGCGCGGCGCAGGTGGTAAGGGGCAAGAATGTGGGGCTCGAGAGGTACTACAGCAGCTACTTGGTGCAGCTGTGCTGCGACCCGTACTATGACGACAGCGAGAACAACGTGACCATCGCAGAGATCACGATTGAGACCTATCCGGATCAACGGCACTGGCCGCGCGGGTGGGATAACAACGTGGACCAGAACTCATTCGAGTTGGTGCAGAAGATCAACCGGCTGAACAGGTGCCCTGCGGCAGGGTTTAGGGTTTTAGGGTGTGACCCAAAGACGCACCTGTTCAGCCGGTTGCCGCCGTACGTCTCCGCGGATCGTTGACGCGCAGGGAAACTCGAGACCGCCGCGCCCGTACTTCGAAGGCCTCTGACAGGGTCCGCCATGAATGTGACGCGGCCATCCTGTCCTCCGCCTGGGGTTTTGGGATGGGGCTGTGGATTTCAAACGGATCGCCCCAAAATGCTGTATGTAGACGTCCAAAGAGATGCCACGTGCCGGTGAATCTGCGGTGCCGGATATAGCCCACGGCTGGAGTGCGCAGAGCGAGCCTCACGGGCTGCGGGGGAGGCAGGTTGCTGGCGGGCATGGTAATTCAGGTGCATCGTGGAAAGTACCAAACTTGCCCCACTGACGAGTTTGCCAAACTGTACGACATTTGCCTGCCGACCACGGGCCTCACGGCAGGCTCCGCGCTGTGCGCTCCCACCTCCTGCCCTCCCTGTAGAAGGCGCGTCTGCGTCTGGTGACCCGCCTGCCATGCCTCCAGCTGCGAGCTCCAGGTTGTCTGCTATGGAGCCAGCCAGGCCGCGGTCCGGCATGCGCTGTGCTGCCAGCCGATGGTATTGGTGGGGGATATTGCACAACGCCGTGCCATGCCCACAACCGCACGCTCTGCGCTCGCCGCGCACGCGCGGCGGTTTCCACCCCCTGACGCGCGCGTGTGGGAGGGTCGGCCAGCACGGATCCTTATGGTACGGACGGAGTCTTTCAGGTGGGCGATGACTTCTACAACGAGGTGCGTCGCAGCGTGGCCGTGTCTCTCCGTGCGGTTTCCCCATTGCTGTGCGGCGAAACGCGCGTTGCAGCGTATAACTGCGGCGTCATCGCTGCATCGCCTGCGGATCAGCGCTGGCGAGCATGCTGGCATGTACAACGCGCCCTGTCTCAACAGGCGGGGCATGCCATCTGCTAGCGAGGAATCTTACGTCGTCCATTGTCACGCTTTGAACGCTCTGACGTGGAACAGCACCTTGTAACAACAGTCAGTCGGCTGGCTCTAGAATCGTGGCGTTCGAGCGGCCACCGTGATGACCCGCAGGGACCGCGGGGAAGATCGGTGGCCGCAAGGAGCGGCCGTTACCAGGGAGGCCGTTCACGGAAGACCTAACTGGCTGCTGGGCCGGGGGCATGTCCAGGACGTGGCGAAGTCTCAACACTATTACTATCCAGACGACAGCGACCTCAATCCATTCGGAGTGCCGTACGGGTTCCGCTCTTTCGACATGGGGGGGAGCTACGCCACCTACCCGGTGGTCATCGACATCAACTTGAGCGCGCGGCGAGCGCAGGAGATGGTGGACTATCTGCAGGCGTGCAACTACATCGAGTCGAACACGGTGCAGATCAGCGTGCAACTGCTGACCTACAATCCTGGGAACCCTTTCTTTGCCAATGCACTTTTCAGCATCAAGCTCGGCAAAGACGGGACCTGGCGAATCAAAACGGATGTGCGAGTGAGTGTCCTGAGGCCTGAACGATGCCACTCCCATTGCTGAGGGCCGATTCGGTGGCCTGCATGCGCTGCCTGACTTGGACGACTAGGGCCGAGCACGGTGCCACTACTTGGAAGGTGTTCCCGGGGCCTGTAGGGACTGGCTGCGGCAAGTGCCTTGCTGGATGGGCGTGTGTCCTTTCCGACAAACTGCTGGGCGATGATCGGCACATCATATCATCCATCCATGCTGCTTTGCATTTGGTTTGGGAGGTGTCTGAGTTGGTGGTATCTTGTCACGGCCCCGCCCTGTTCCCGAATGCTTCTCACATCCACTGAGATGATGGTGAGCTGGCTTTTGTCGGCTTGATCTCATGCCAATCAGTGTGTGGCCTTCCGCTTGCGGATTTGTAGGGTCATGTTAGGGTGTTGCGGCAGTCAAGTCAATCCGAGCAAGAGCTGCTGGAAGATGCTCGGATGACACCGGTGCAGCATGGGGCTTCCAACTGCGATGCGCAAAGAGAGAAGCTGACGTGGCGTGAGAGCTGCCTGCTGCTGACATTTGGAGCTGGCGCCAGCTACTCGCAGATGCGAGCCCGGGAGAGCTACAGCCCAGTCGGGATGCGCCACCTGATGGCTTTTTACACCTCGCCCATTCAGCAGTCATGCGCCGCTGAAGCCGAACTCGTTCTGTGCCGGAGTGCCGCGTCCGACGTTGTGCCGAAGCTTCCTTGGGCGCGTGATGGAAGTCAATCTTTACGGGGAAGGGGTGGCTGACTGGGTGGCGCAGGCCCTTAATACGCAATGGCTGGAGACGTGGGGAGACTATGCTCGATGCGTTCTTGAGTTTGTGTTCGTCTGCGTGTACCTGAAAACAACCTTCAGGTGAGGCGTGACCGCAGGGGCATCTGCCTCGCGATCAACCTGCAAGTGAGCTCGGTCGGTGCAGCGCTGCATGCCTCCGGTGCCATGTCTCACCTCCCGGCTGTGGCGCCTCGGTGCACGAGGTGATGCTTGGGACACCCCCTTGGGCCTCCTTCGCGTGTTGTGAATTGCGCGTTGCCAGGCCCGTCATGCGAGGTTATGAAATGCCATGGCTACGCGCCATGGGCGCGGTGTCACGTTTTGAAAGTGCAGCAGAACCGCGTGGACGGCGAGGTATATCAATCCATGTTTGGGGGCGGGCGGCTGGAAGGAGCTTCGCGGCGCACCGAACGACGCGTCAGTCACACCGACCCAGTCACATTGCGGGCGCCCCGACGCTGACACCGGCACGGAGCGCGAGGTGTGTGCCGTGACGGCGCATTCTCTGATGTGCTTTGGTTTGTGTGGCGCAGCGAGATTCGGGAGCTGATGCAAGTGTACCGGGACGAGGGCAGTGTGAAGCCGTACTTCAGCGACATCTGCAATGTCATCGACTGGGTGGCCATCATCATGATCACGTGTGCAGTGAGCACCTACCTCTGGCTGCTCGCCTTGTTCTCGCACTTCGACATCGAATCGCGGTATCACATCTACGAGAGCTTGTCTGGCACCAACTCCACCGGCGGCCACGTCAATTGGCTCGAGCTGCATGACGGTGAGCTCTCGGATGCGTTTGTAGGGAAAGGCATGGGGTGTGCAAAGGTTGTTGTCATCACATGTACAAGTGAGGACCTCCGTGCGGAGTGCGCCATATGCCGTCTGTGGATTTCGGGCCGCGCCCCAAATGGAGCCATCGCTCTCGTCGATGCTGTGCTGTGCTGTATCCTCAAATTCCGGTTACTCGTTCCGCCCATCTCGCCTCAACACCGCACGGCAACATGGCAAAGCCGTCTGACATCTGCCGGTGCACCCTACGCAGCCTCCCGCCCACGCAAATCGGAGAGACTTTTGCATTCAGTTCTATCGCAGCTCGTGAGCCGATTCTGTCTGCCAGCCCCTAAACCATGCCATCAAGTCATGGGACTGCGAAGATCAGCTGGCGCGGGTGTCACTCTGCCTCTGAGAGGCATCCCACGGCTGTTCAAACCCGTCATGCCCTCAATGAGGCCTAGGCGCTCTGGCCCGAACGCCTCTAACGGTATCACCAACCATGTCCACGTCACAGAAGGGCCGCGTGGCGACCATGCTCACGTTAGGGTAGGGCCACGTGGCAACCGTGATCCAGTCCTTTGTGTGGCATTACATGGGAAGCCACCCCAAGGCTCGGTCAAGTGAGCACCGAGTTGTTAAAAGTGAGCTGCTGGGTGTGGGCAGAGGGGGAGAATTTGTCGATTCTGGCTGGGAAGCTGAACGAGTTCAACAATCTGCTGCTCTTCAAGACGTGGTACAAGTTTCTGACGGGGATTGTGGTGATAGCCAACCTGCTCCGTGTGCTCAAGCTAATGGACTTCCACCCGGACATTGGGATGGTCACCCGCACCATGCGCGAGGCGGGTGAGCGTGCTCCACACCGCAGGGCAGGCGGCGTACCTTCAATCCCCGCTTCGACCGGCCCTTGCACGTTCTGCGTTCTTGGCCATGTGGCGTGGTCCGTCCTGTCGTCAAGGGTTAGGGGATGGGTAGCGCCACGAGGCCTTGTATAGACCAGATGGGGAGGGTAGCACCCCAGGAGAGATGATCAGCGCCCCATGCTCGTGAGACTCGGCAATGCAATCACCGCGCGCTCGCCATCCGCCTCGGAGCGCCTTCGCCAGGTAGACAAGGAACCCTGAGCGGAGGATCTGTCTGAGGCTCTTGCACACATCAAGCCAAGCTGCATGGTGAGGGCCCTGCTGCAAATGTGCCTCAAGAAAGGGGTGGTGGGCGCCCGCCACCCCTGCAGGCACGGACCTGATCAACTTCATCGGGCTGCTCCTCATCATCCTCAGCATTTACGCCTTCATGGGCTACATCGTGTTCGGCTCGGTGTCATCCTACTTCTACCGTCTGGACTACTCGCTGCTCAGCTGCTTCGTTATGATGATGGGGGAGACGGAGTTTAGCGAGGACATCCGCACCCTCGGTGGCAGCGTCGAGCAAAGCATTGGTCAGTGCACACCTTCGCCGCCCGTTCCCATGGACCTCACCGCCCGCCGCGCACATGCCCCTGCCGCCCTGCCGTGTCCTCAGTTCCCCTCTTCGATGCACCAACGCAGCTCTCATCCGCAGGTGCCCGGGGTTCCTCCACGGTCCACCACCGGGCATCGCGCGGTTGTGCGGGGCCCGGCAACCCTTGGCATACCCCATTGCGCTCGGCGCCGCCTGCAATGTGCAGGCGGCTGCCGCTCCCATTCAGCGGGAGCAGGGTGGATGATTCGGAGCGGCGCGTGACACAGCGGTGGCTCCGCGGGCGTGAAGCGTGTGCGTGGCCTACAAGGTAGCAGGCGCGCAGCGCTCGCTGATCGCACGGACGGCTGCATTTCGGGCAGCCCCTCAATGCGCTGATCGCACGGACGGCTGCATTTCGGGCAGCCCATCAATGCGCGTCGCGCATGCATTGTGAAGAAGGGGGCCGGTTCATCGCGGCGCAGGGCTGATCTTCTTTTACTCGTTCATGATGCTGGTGTTCCTTTTCCTTGTCAGTGGTGCGCTCCGCGTCACCCCCGCCGCGCGCCTTCCCGTGCGGAATGCCACAAAGGAAGTAATGGATGAGGACAGGCACTTGATAGAGCTGCGTGGACCAATCTGGTCGTTGAAGAGACAACGGTGTTCCGCATCCTGCCGCCCCCACGTTTGAGGTGGAAGAGCGATGATTGATCTGCTTCCTGGGACATTGCACGCGTGGCACCTGGTATTCTTGCTGCCCTCGGTCATTCCGTGTTCTCGCCGCTTCGCCAGGTGCACTTGCAGTTACTCTTCGCATGTGTTCCCAGCCGTAAGATCTCCGGGAGTTGTGATAGTAGGATAGATACCTGGAGATAACGCAACACAGGCAGCGATGGTTCAGCGGGAGCCTTCGGGCAGGCTGCAGCGGGACTCGGTGGTGCCGGGCTGGTTCGCCTAGGGGCAAGGCAAGTGCAATCGGGATGGTCTTGAAACGGTGGAGTAGTTCAGTAGTATGAAGTGTATGTGCGTGCAGTGACTACGTGTCGCAGTGATACGGGGAAAGTGCTGCCGCAAAGGGCGTCCTGTTTGACCATGGAAGGTGGGGCGGGACGGGATGGCGGCGCCACTGCACACCCCTGCAGCCCTGCTCGGTATCATTGTGTCCGCGATGGACCGGGTCAAACAACTGAATGGAAATGCTTCTTCTGTAAAAGCCGATCTGTTCTCCGATCTGGGCGAGCTGGTGAGACACCTCCTGGAGCACTGTCTCATCCTCGCCCGGAGAAAGTGGAACGAGGCGGATCATCACCGCTTCCCCATGCACGCCACCATCACCGAGAATGACGTGTACAACCAGATCGCCAAGTGGGATGCAGCCACAGGCGGTGGTATCAGGTAACTGATGTGGCCCTCTCCTGGCCCTCTCCAACATATGGGTAGACTGGGTCACAGCGAGCCGCGCCGTGACGAAAGCATCTGCCATTGGCCGCCATTGAGCGACGGTTTTCGAGATTCGATTCTTTTTGACACAGATTGCATGGCCTTGCAGTCAGGAAGAGCAAGACGAGGCGGAGAAAAGCAAGGCGACGCCAGCGGAGCATGTTCTACCGATTGATGACCGGCTGTACTCTAAAGAAGTGCATACCCACTGCCCCCATTACCCAATGCCGAACTCCGACTGGACGCAGCACGAGAACAGGCAGCGTGTGGCTAGTGTGCAGCACACCGCTCAACAAAATAACCTTAAAAGTCGACTGCCCTACACATGCTCGGTTTGCGATTCTGTGACTGAAGTTGTCGGGCAAACGAGAGGAGATCCTTCATTTGAAAAAAAAAACCCTAGAAAAGGGTCCTCCACGGCTGCGGTGTCTTCTACATCCAGCTTCGCCAGCCGGCAGCATTCAAACGGGAGCTTCGGCAGGCAGGCAGGCGGCACAGGTTGTTTGGGCAAAAACTGATTCCGTCTGCCCTC
The DNA here is from genome assembly GCA_001247695.2 of Cymbomonas tetramitiformis. Classification (NCBI taxonomy): domain Eukaryota; kingdom Viridiplantae; phylum Chlorophyta; class Pyramimonadophyceae; order Pyramimonadales; family Pyramimonadaceae; genus Cymbomonas; species Cymbomonas tetramitiformis. The sequence continues at coordinate 56,325 of LGRX02026362.1, read as the reverse complement.
ACCACGGGCTCGCGTTCCATCACTGCAGCCACGCATCTCAGAGCTCTCTATATGCACTTTGGCTATGCTATCCATCTGGCTCCGGGGCTCGTGCATCAGCTATCAGGAGTGAAGCAAAGAGGCTTGCATGATACAGGAAGTCCAAACCATCCTGCTGTCGGCCGCAAGCGAGTACGGCATCACAGTGCTGCGAGATAACGAGAGGAAGCGCAACACGGAGTTGACAGATGAGGTGAGGCCTCTGAGGGGATGTGCGACCATGAGCATATCCGTGAGCATTTGGAGCAGGCGCTACATCCTGCCAGCCTCCACCGAAGCTCCCGGAAGTTGACCTGTCCCATAGAATGATGAAGTGCCAATATTTGTGAAGTAGCGATCGTCCTCCCAGGTACCATGTCGCCATGAATGGGTTATTTGACTGTGATTGGAATTGATGAAGATGAGTGAACCCATGTTGGTCCTGGTACTACTTTGTGTGCGCCTTGCCAGCATTTGCGAGAATCGGTAAACGTATGCATGAAGCGCCGCTGCCACATTACGCCAGGCGTCGAGAGTGAGCAGCGCCCCCTTTGCATCCAGTGGTGATAGACAAAAAGGGGCGCGGCAATCGAGGGGTGAGAGCAGGAATTTGGGATCATCGATTCGGGATTATGGGAAAAATCTTCAGCAGATACAGCCGGTGCATTGGCGGATGAAATCAAAGGTGTGCTCTACCGGGACGGACGAATTGCCGCTGAAAAATGATGCTGTCATAGCCGCTGTGGCTCGAAGTCAGCGGCACTGATTTTCTGCCATTTTGGTTTACGGCCGGGGGGGCGGGGATGCCATGCTGAGGGCTCACATGTGTCATTTTCATATTTTTGAGACGGGTGATCCATACTTCGCAGTTAACGCACTGACGATGAAGATCTTAAGCCAGATTGGGATGGAAGAGAGCAAAGGTGTGCTACAGGCCCCTAAAAGGAGGCGGCTTGTGTACACTGTATGAGTCTGTTCAGTCATTCTGCCATGCTAGGTCATATCTCAAAAGGATTGGCAGAACTTCTTGCGGATGCACTATTTCTCACCGGAGGTGCACTTCGTGTAAGTGCTGAATCTTGAATTCGATGATTATTTTTGGCATCACTGCAAAATCGCATGCTCGTGGCAACAGAGGTGTACGGGGGACACTTACGATTCGGCCGTGGGGTTCGTGGTATGTTGCCGCAGTGCCGCATGAAGATGCCAAGGTATGCTTTGTTCTCCAGTTGAGTGGATTGATTAGCTCGGCAGAGGTCCACCTCAGGGGATGGTCCCTGCAATCAACGCCACACCCTCTCATTGAGCATGGGGCTTCCCTCGGCATCCATTGCTTGTCTACGTGTGCTGCTATTCGTGCGAATGGTGCATGTGTTCCTGGGTATTATCTTACAAGCGAGAAGCTATGACTGACCAGACTCTTATCCCATGCGCCCAGATTCTGTGCGCTCAGAAATGACCTGTTTCCCGTAGCGGCACAACTGAGGACCCTCTTGTATGTGTCGCAGCCAAGCGTTGATGACGACACACCGATCGTATCGGAATCATGGGTCGACAGCCCAGTTAACGACCGCACGCTCACCGGAACTGGAGGTAATAGCGTGCTCGCATTAGAAGAGATTGCAGCCACTTGCACGGAGCAGGCTGTAAATGGACACCACCTACAAGATTCCGGAAATAGCAAAGAAAAAGAAAAAGAAAAAACTACGCCCCCTGGGGCGTGTTGGAATATTATCACCCCTTCTCTGGGCGACTGTGACCCTGGGGGCAAGCCGGTTGTCTGGGGGTTTACGTTGGGTGGTTTTGTCCTGTCCGTTGTCTATTTGTTCGCTCATTGTTGTTTTTCCTCTGTTCCTCTATCCTTTTTCTGTACAGCCAGTATAAAATGTTGGCATATCCCACTGTTGTTTTGTGCAGGTTCTGTAGTGTTTTCTCCGCTTCTTTGCTGTTCATGCCCATCCTGTTCAGTGCTTTTCTGTTGTGCTCATACACAGTCCCTGTCCTCCCGACCACTATTACATGTAGTTGTGCTTTGTGTCCGTGGTCTCGCAATAGCTGTAGCAGTCGCCCGTACTTTTTCCATTACTCCAGTAGTGCATTCTCCCAGTTCTGGTCATCAGTTTATGTAAGCTCCACCAGGTGTATCATTTTAACCTTGTCCAGTGCTTCTGCCTGAGTGGGGCTTTCGCCCTCTTTGAGTCCCTGTGTTCCCTCCAGCATTACCATGTCTACGAAGCTGGGCACCGTGTCCGGTCCATCCTCCTGCGTTGGGTTGTCCTTGCCATCCCTTCTGCACTGTCCTCTTGTGAGTATCCAGTCCGGTATGACTCTAGGCTTCCTGTCCGTTTCCGTTCTGTTGCCGGAGTATGCGTATATGTGGCATCCTCCTTTCCTACTGTTCCTCATGTCTTTTGCTATCACCGCCGCCTGTGCATCGGCTCTCGCCGTTCTCATGTTGCACATTTCATGGTCCATGCATCCCCCTAACGGGTGTCCCGGTTGTACATACACTCCTTTCGCTTTCGCCACTTGCCTGCATCCGCACCCCTCCAGCGGGCAGTCTGTTATCAATGTGTCAGCCGCCTTTGTTGCCTCATAGCTTTGCATCAGTAGCACCCCATATCTGCTTTGAGTATTGTCCGTCTGTCAACATACGACGCCTTTTTCCAGTGCTCATTTGACAATTTGTGTATCGGTTTGTCCCCAATCAGGTGTTTCATATGCTTCTCTACGACGCCTTTTTCCAGTGCTCATTTGACAATTTGTGTATCGGTTTGTCCCCAATCAGGTGTTTCATATGTTTCTCCAGCCATGCGTCCGTTTTTTCCACCCTGTTAGGCAGTACTATTCTTTTCCGCCTTAGTGTGGCCTCTTTGTGCCTGGCCCTGCTTTCATCCCATCTCGTCCTAGGCGGTGTCCTGCAGCCGTTCCCTGTTTTCCTCCCATTTCGTCCTGGGCCTTGGGTCCTGCAGCCGTTCCCTGTTTTCCTCCCATTTCGTCCTGGGCCTTGGGTCCTGCAGTTCCCTGTTTTCCTCCCATCTCGTCCTGGGCCTTGGGTCCTGCAGCCGTTCCTGTTTTCCTCCCATCTCGTCCTGGGCCTTGGGTCCTGCAGCCGTTCCTGTTTTCCTCCCATCTCGTCCTGGGCCTTGGGTCCTGCAGCGTTCCCTGTTTTCCTCCCATCTCGTCCTGGGCCTTGGGTCCTGCAGCCGTTCCCTGTTTTCCTCCTCCGTTACTGCCTGTTGGTATCGGTGTTCCCTCTCCCGCCTTTGTGCTGCCTCCCCTGTTTCTGGCTGTCCGATCATTTCTAGTAGGGCGTCGTTCTCATCCTCCCCTTGTATGTCTTGTTCCATATCCTCCCTCACGTCTCTTTCTAGTTCGGGCATGTCATCCAGTTCCCGTTCCTGTGTTCTTTGGTTCGTCTCTCGTCTTGGTGGCGCGCGTTTCCGTACCCACTCAGTGGGTTTGCCTGTTAGCGTTTTGTTCCATCGCTGTACTGCGGGTTCTTCCGCATTAGCTTCTCTTATTATCGCTGTGATATGTGTCTGCACAGCATTCTTTCCCGTTAGTGGGCATCTCACACCATCTTGGTCTTTTGCCATAGCTTTTAGCAGTACGGTTCTGTCGTTGTCCCATGCAGGGACATACTCGCCGTCCTCACACGCCTGCTTCGCCGCTTTGTCAGCCTGTTCATTCCCCTCTATTCCGACATGTGCCTTGACTTTTAATATCCTGACCTCCACCTCCGCATCTTGTGCCTCTCGAACTGCCTTCTGTATGGCGTTTTTTTGTACGTTGGGTATACGCCCACCCCAAACGGTAGGTCCGTGTCCGTTGCCGCTATGGCGTGCGAGAGTGCTTTCTTTAGGTCTTCTAGCGTGCATTCCGGGTTGAATTGGAATGCCCCCATTGCCCCCCATTTGGCCTCCCATGCCGAGCCCCATGACCCGAAGATCCTGTTCCTCTCGTATTTGGAGTAGTACCTGGTGGTATCTTGGTGTACATTGAGGGGTGAGGCAAACACCTCTGTGCTGAGCCCAAAGGCCTCCTGCAGTGCCCGGAGTATTTCTGGGGGCATTGTCCAGTGGTTCTGTAGGTTCCGTTTCCTCTCCCTCTCCTCCTCTTTACTTGAGTATCGCATGAGCAGACTGGCTATCTCGTCCTCAAATGGGTCTACTCTTATATTGTGTTCCCTCCATAGCTCCTTTCTTAGCTTTGCTTGTGCCTCAGTGGGCTCGCCCTCTTGCCCCACCGCTTGCTTGTACCTTGCTCGTAGCCTAAGCATTTTTTGCGTGGTGAGCGTGCCAATGTATTTCCCGTTTCTGTGGTAGCTGTGTACTTTTCCTGCTTCTACCCTCATCTGACAGTGTGTGTGTACCTTGCGTTTACAATGTCCTATTCGGGGTTGGTTTCACTGCTGTCCAATGTTAGGTTTGTTCTTTTCGGCCAGGGAACTATCCCCCCGGTCGGCCTCCCGCTTAGCCTCTCCTTGTGGCCCGCTGGGGCTTTGGGGCCCCTCTGCCTCGCCAGCAGTTCCTGCTTCAGCGAGACGTGCGTACCGCATGGACATCTCCTTCTTTTAGCCTTCCGGAGGTATCTTTCCAGTATCCTTTGTTCGCTCCATGTCGTGCTGCTGCTGCCATCTTTGTTTGCCCCTTCTGTGTGGTACTGTGTTACCTGGGTTGTGGGGTCATTCGGGTCTATTGCGTACTGCCTGGTGGCATGGTACCTCACCGGGTAGTCCGGTCGTCCTGGCTGTGCGAGGTGTATCGTGGCCTGTTCCTTCTTTTCGTCGGCCTCCATCGACCACCTGCTGTCCCGTGCGGCCCTTCGCCCTTCCTCAGTTACCTTTTCCCCTTCCTCTTGCTCCTCATCCCTCCCCTGCGTTGCCAGGTCCCTCGTCAGTGGGTGTAGCGAGAACCTGTTCCGTATTTCCTTCTCCGTGACCCCGGCGGACCTCCAGTCATCCAGTATCTCCCTCAGTGTTTCGGGTTGCTCGTTCGGCAGTCTCGTTTTCCTGGTGTGCTCATCTATGGGTCCCGTGTGCTGCAGGGTTTTGTATTCCGGTTTGAGGACCCTGCTGCTTTCTTGCTTACAGAACTTCTTGGCCCCCTTTATGTCCGGTGGGACCTTCTCACATATGTAGGGGTACAGGTGGTGCATCCCTGTTTTTATTGCCTTTTTGTGTTTCTGGAGCGTCTGTCCTTTGCATCGAGTCCCTCGCTGCTTCATGCTGACCGCCGTCTTGCCATCCTCTGACTTCAGCATTGTGAGGTTTGTAAAGTGCCTGAACAGAGTTAGGCATGTTGTGAAGTCGAGTTTTTCTGGCTCAGTTTTTGGCACGGCTGTTTTGGTACGGGGGCCTTTCAGTGGCTCGGTCGGGTCATCGTGTGGTATCTCTCCATCTTCTATTTTCCCTCTCCTGGTTTTGGTGGTCGAGCCCATCCTCTCCTTCGTTGTGCGTTCCCTGGTGGCCTCCCCCGGCTGTCTCATTATTTCTGGGGGCGCTCCCCTGAGGCTGCTCAGCATTGTCCCCGTGCCTTCCAGTGTCACCTCGTACTGGAGCATGGCATTTAGTTTGCGCAGTGTGTTGTATTTGGTTTGCTTGCCTCCCCACTGCTGGGGGAGGTGGGTGTGGTTCTGTCTGTTGGTGCAGTGGTGCTCCACTAGCCCTCTGGTGGACCTGCTGACCTGCGACATCCTCATTCTGGTTTCCGAGTTGCGTTCACTGTCTAGGGGGGTTGTGACCATCCCTTTTCCCTCCTCGCTGTGCATCGCCTCCTGTAGTGAGCTAAATATTGTTTGTGCATATACCGCTGGGAGCGGTTCCATCCCCAGTCCATATTTTTGTTTCTCCAGAGTCGTGAAAATGTTCGGTGTCCCGGTTCTCGGTAGCCCTTGCGACATTTTCTGCCCTCCCCCTAGAATTGCCTCCGTGTCTTTTATTTCCACTTTGGTGTAAATTCCCAGATGTAGGCCGTATCTAAATTTCCCAAGTATTGTATGTAAGTGCTGAATCTTGACTTCGATGATTATTTTTGGCATCACTGCAAAATCGCATGCTCGTGGCAACAGAGGTGTACGGGGGACACTTACGATCCGGCCGTGGGGTTCGTGGTATGTTGCCGCAGTGCCGTGTGAAGATGCCAAGGTATGCTTTGTTCTCCAGTTGAGTGGATTGATTAGCTCGGCAGAGGTCCACCTCAGGGGATGGTCCCTGCAATCAACGCCACACCCTCTCGTGGGGCTTCCCTCGGCATCCATTGCCTGTCTACGTGTGCTGCTATTCGTGCGAATGGTGCATGTGTTCCTGGGTATTATCTTACAAGCGAGAAGCTATGACTGACCGGACTCTTATCCCATGCGCCCAGATTATGTGCGCTTAGAAATGACCTGTTTCCCGTAGCTGCACAACTGAGGACCCTCTTGTATGTGTCGCAGCCAAGCGTTGATGACAACACACCGGCCGTATCGGAATCATGGGTTGACAACCCAGTAAACGACCGCACGCTCACCGGAACTGGAGGTAATAGCGTGCTCGCATTAGAAGAGATTGCAGCCACTTGCACGGAGCAGGCTGTAAATGGACACCACCTACAAGATTCCAGAAATAGCAATACGACTGCTTTGGAAGTGGAGGATCAGAAGTTGCCGACCTCATCCGGGTACGTTCAAAGCAGTTATTGAGGTGCGGTTATATATATATATATATATATGAAGCTATTACGGTGAGTTGATATGGCTTTTAAGCTAAACAAATCGCCATTCTCGGCATGTGTTAAGCTGAAATTGGCGGGGCTCCTGTATGCAGGAATGGCCCAGAACAATCTTGCGAGCCTGTGGAGGATGACCTTGGAGGATTTTCATGGAGACTCTGGTCTCGGTTTTAGTTCACTGCACAGCTAGATTTTTCTTGATGCGCGGGTGATGCCACAAAGAGAACTAGTCATGCTTCTCCGGTAGCAGCTTTGTTCGTTTTTGTATGGCTGTGTCCATACCTTGCGCATTGAATAAACAGCTTCCCGATGGTGGCTTCGGTTCAAATTGTATATTATGTGTAGATTAGTGATTTTAAGTTGAGTAGAATAATGATTGAAGTAAGACATCACGAGGAATAAACTCGTTTAACAAAATAATGGATATATATACTGCATATACCGGGGTTCGAAGAAGCCGAAGAATGCCACGCGATCGTATGATCCGAGGTTCCGTTCTTCGAAGAACGCCGAAAGTGGCGTTCGGACGACCGATGACAATGACGTTCTTCGAACTTGGAATATGCGTTTCAGATATATTTGTAAAATGAATGCGCAGATGTCAAGGCACCAGACACGAACCGGAAGACACTACAGTAGCACACGACAGGAACGGCCAAGGCACCAGACACGACCGCTTGTTCGGTTATATTTTTGTTGGGTAGCATTTTTGCGCCATGCTCGGAATCTCGTATGTTACATACTTGTATGTTATATATCGTATATATATTACTTGACTTGAATGCGAACGAAGCTGTGGAATCCGCCACATCCCTGACTTCTCGTGCAGGTTTTGGTTTAGATCAAACGTTCGCCCCATACTGCACAAGACTCTGGACAATGGCCTGTGCCGTTCTTGCCGCGCCACATATATTTTATACGTCTTCTACCCTCATATCAAACATTTGCCCCGTATTCGGCTAGATCCTGGACAACGGCCTGTGCCATTCTTGCCGGGTAGCCCATCAATTTTGTCGCAAGGTTGTCGCATACCAAAATATTTTTTTTGTTGCAGGGTGCAAAAATGATTTTTCCATCATTTTTGTCGCAAACAGTTATTACAATTTTCAGACGGAAATTTATTTTTTTCAACTGGAACAATTGGTTATTTGAAATAGCTTTCTACGTAAGTTCCGTTCAACATTGTCTAGCCAACCGAATGGATAAATTGCACATGACTCATAACATGCCAAATGGCTACGATGCAAGTTGCATGCAAGTAAAGGGAAAGGTGCAATGGTTATCATCTGAAATACGCATAGCACAACTCTACAAATCGATCCACAGGCCTCCCTGTACTCCCCGCTGTCTACCTGTTGTTGTTGTTGTTGTTGTTGTTGTTGTTGTTATATTGAGTCACTCGGCCACTACGAGTTGCATCTCGCGGCTTCCTCGCACCCTCGTTCTCTACACCTGTTCGTGTTGTTCTTGTTGTTCTTATTGTCACTCGACCACGACGAGTTTCATTCTGTTTTCAGGCTTCCTTCCACCCTCGCTCGCTGTCTACACCTGTTGTTGTTATTGTTGTTATTGTTGTTATTGTTGTTGCTGTTGTTGCTGTTGCTGTTGCTATTGTTGTTATTATTATCACTCGGTTACTGCAAACTTATCCACGTGCTTCCAGGGCTGCACCCTCGCTGTCCACACATGTTGTTGTTGTTACTCAGCCAAAATGACAAATTTCATCTTGCGACTTCCTCTCACCCTCGTTGTCCATACCTGTTGCTGTTGTCATCACTCGGCCACTATTATGAACTTATCCCAGGCTGGCTTCCTCCCACCCTCGTTGTCTACCTGTCGCTATTATCATCACTCAGCCCCTATTATGAACTTATCCCCATGGCTTCCTCCCACCCTCGCTGTCTACACCTGTTGTCTTTGTTATTCTCACGCGACCATTCTGAATTGATTTCCCGCATTCCCCCCACCCTCTATAAAAGGCATTCTCATCGGCTGTACATTCTATCTAAGCAGAGCCCCATGTTGTATTTGCCAAGCGGCGAATTACTCCTGGCAGAAACAGTCCACTCTGAATAGAGCCCTGCGTTATGTGGACCAGGCGTTGGATTCCTACGATATATAGGGGACAGTCCAGTCTAGACAGGGCCTTATGTTATGTCCACCGAGCTTTGAGGTACTCCAAGAGGAGATAGCCATCTCTAATACTGCGTACAACTCTGCGGACAGTCCAGGGTTCTTTCCAAACACCAACACAAATGATTCCTGTTGTGACACGAACGATGTGCGATGATGGCTGCTACTTGCAGCTCCCTCGTCATCTTGGCCTGGTGAAGTGGTATCATGCGTCTGCGGAGTGATGAATAACTGCATGGAGCGGACACCAATGGTTATGACTCAGGCAGCATACATACTCCCCCGCGCCCATTGCATGGGTTCTGGGGTATATGTTGATAGACTTAGATTGGCGCTGCAAGTAATTTATCGCTGCATATTTGCATACGTGGCATCAGTTATGATTGCCACATAATTCGCAATCCAGGACCCCTGAGGAGTAACTGGCTTACTTTATACTCATTGTCACATCCAAGGCACCGGCTCCGCTTGCTTGTATGCGGCATTACATTGATGAATGCATCCTCCATTGGCAGTTTAGAGCAGTTCTATCTATCCACGTCATTCGGTCACATCCAGGGCACTATTAGTAGCTGCGTGTGACAAAGGTGTTGCTGCACAATGGAGGAGCAAATTTGATGTCCAGCTCTTGAGGGGAGGGGGGCGGGGGGGTGCACACTCCCATGCCAATTGATGCTTACTTCCAGAAGATTTCATCTCTTTACATTCAAATGTCCGCCTCGTCGCATACTTGCTGCAGCGCTTACTCAGAGTTTCTTTCTGATGCCATCTCAAAATTGAACTTTATTTCCAATCCTGTCCAGCTCTTCTGAGCGCTGGCAAGAGATGCATGTAGATTTGTAGACCGCACGCGCTTTATCCTCTTTGAATCTGTCTATCGTCTACTTCCAAATTTATTGCCTGCATATTTAACAGTGCAGCGCCTGTAATAAGTATACCAATTGGGGCACCACTCTCATCACAGATGGTTCCTTTTGAACATTTTGGCTTGGGACTCTTGGGATATTTGCTCGTAATGATAGCATCAATGCCATCATTATTCGTATTAGTGTAATGCTATCCAACCTCGCGCATGAAGACAACATAATTTTACCAAATGGTGGCCATGTCCACATATATATTCTAAAGGCGGCGCATGCATGGAGCGATTCTTGTTAATCTAGAAACCAATCTCTAATCAGCGGATACGTCTCTACGTCTATACTAATGTTGAGTATTGTCCCATGACTGTTCACTTTGTCGTTAAGATAAAAAATGAAATGAAAAAATACGTGTCCGGAAGTCCGCAGAGTTTGCGTGTCTGGTGGGGGCGGAGGCGGGGGCTCCTTGTGATTTTTTCCTGAAGGGAGGGGGGGTCAGCACTAGAGCTTGCCCCCCCCCACCCCCCCATAGGACAATAAATGGAACAGCCCTACCTAAATAGATGCAATATTTCGGATTGTCCAACCCTTCTCACATTACAAATGGGCCTAATCAAAATTGCATACGACGTAGTGCTGGCCTACCGAGAGGGGGAAGACGCATATTACAAGAAGCAGGGGATCACAGTCGTCGACAAGCATGATTCCGTGGAACTGCTTTTGCCTTGCACGTACATCGGGCCGAAGGCGTTATTTTTTGAACCGACCGATGGTAATGGTAACCACTACCATATGGTGCACCTGCTGCGCGAGGTACGTACTGGCAGCTACTGAAGCGCATATTACCCGCAGCTTAAGGTGGCTTAAGCCACCTTAACTTGAAGGGCTCATTGGGGCTTCCTCGGCGGTGCTTTCAAAATTTGGAGACCTATGTCGTCAAGATCTTGAGCCGCTCTTTCTGCAGTGTCTTATCAAAAGTTTGATCTGAGTTCATCTTGGCCCTCAAAATCTCGGTTGAAGTAGGGTGGGTATTTCCCAATTTTCCTTAAGATGGCTTAAGCCACCTTAAGCCAATTAGCTCACGGGGGCTTCCTCGAAGGCGCTTTTCAAAATTTGGAGACCTATGATGTCAAGATCTCGAGCTGCTCTTTCTGCAGTGTGTTGCCAAAAGTTTGATCCGAGGTCATCTTCACCCTCAAAATCTCGGTTGAAGTAGCATGGGTATGCAAAAACCGGAAAATCGCTCAAAATTCACTAAATGTTGCACCCTCTTGGATACTTCCCAAAATTGCTCACCGGGAACTTGGGCTCGCCGAATAGTGCATATAGTGTCTAAAAGAAGACATTGTCGCCGTCATTTTGAGCTTAAAAACCTAGTTTCCGGTACCGATAGCTCCCGCAATAATTGAAAACGTTAAGGTGGCTTAAGCCACCCTAAATCGCTGTTAGGGTGGCTTAAGCCACCCGAAGGGTAATAGCCAATATGACTCCATCATTACTTGTGGCAAGGGCAATGCTCTGCCAATGCCATCACTCGACTGGGAGGCCTTACTTGTATGTAACCATATTATCAGCGACACCATGCAGGCAAACACGCGGGCTGTCAGATGCCCCTATCTAGTCCGTGCGTAGTGATGGAAACCGCCAATCGGGCATATATACGTATGTAGATACAGTATTATAGTAGTGGACCCACCTCCCTGGCTAGTGACTCTCATTGAATCTCGGACCAATGACATCGTAGCATTTGTAAATATCTTTATACACTTGGCTGCATCGTCGTGTCCACACGTGGACAGTTGCTTAAAATTCGAACCAATCCCATGTGTGCATGTGAAATATTTATAAATCACACCTTGTACCCCGTGCTTACACGTGTGCGTATCCTTACCTTTAGAACCAATCACAAGCCAAGCCTCCGTTCATATAGAATCCTTACTTTTACTTAGTTTCTATAGGTTCGCATCCTGGGCATATATGACCCACGTAACATGTAGGAAGCTTTCTCCTACCTCCGTTTGGTTACTTTTCCTTATTTATATCTGGCGTATAACTCTCAGGGCCAATAATCAACTACCATCTTTTATATATTCACTGTGGGCATTTATAAGCGAAAAGTAACCAAACGATAACCATCTATAACCAAAAGTAAGCGAAAGTAACCGGAAGTAAGGGTTCGATTCTTCGTAGTGTTACCAATGTTTTCAAGCACTGTGTAGATAGTGGGTAGGTATGGGGTAGGTATCGCCCCGTGCCTACCCCATACCTACCCAATGCCCATACTGACCTAACTTTGAGGTGCTGTAATAACAGGAAGTGTAAAATGTTTTTTCAATTAAATCTTTGGAGACTGTCCATAGTAAGGACTGAATAAGCGTAATATCCCAAAAAAATCAAAAAAAATATTTTTTACCAATGTTTTCAAGTACATCCCAGGTACAGCCCCAAGTACAGGGCAGGTACCAAGTAGCACAACTTTGAGGCCTCAAAAAGCGAGGTTACCAAAGCCATTCCACCCAAAACTTCGCTCCATATGTCTGACATCGACCCAAACCATTGATATCTACAATAAAAAACAAACTATCGGAAACTTCATTTCACCCGATTTTGGCCGGTTTTGCCATTTTACTGCCAATATTGTCCAGGCATGGCCCTACTTTGCTCAAAACACAAGGTAGACACGAGGTAGCTACAAGGTAAACACTAGGTCCTAAATTTGTAGGGACATTCAGAAGATGGGCCGGTGAGGGTCCACCTTCAGAAGGTGGGCCGGTGAGGGACACTCACATATGATGGGTGAGTGAGTCATTTCGGGAGGGAGGCGCGCAGCAAGCTGGCCCACATTCAGAATGTGGTGGGAGATAATCACTTGTGGTGGGCGGGTGAGTGTATCAGGAACACTATGCGAGAGAGGCGCACAACAAGCTGGTCCACATTATGGACATCAGATATACTGATAGTATGATGAGTCTACGCAGCCGAATAATTTCAGCGCCTCACCGTCGCACCGGATAATCTAGTCTCACTGCCGCGCAAGATAAACCCAGCCTCACTGCCGCGCCAGTGGCATATGTCCAACATGTGCTGGATCATGTTCCAAAGCATGTCGCATATGAACATGTTTCATATTCATATGCCGCAGGGATAATCCAGCCTCACTGCCGCGCCGGATAATCGAATTTAGTCTCACTGCCGCGCTATATAATCCCAGGCATGGCACACCATATAAGAACACCACCTGAGCGTGGCGCAGGAAGCAACCTGCGGCGATAGAGGGGGCCTCCTCCATCTTCGCAGACCCGGAGGCTGGTAATATATGACATCTATGATCACCATCGTGGCTAGTAGAATCGCCACAACCTACAAAGCGACAAGGTCACCTGATTATGATGCTAAATTCGTTCACCAAGTACAGATATGCTGAACAAATGCGTGTGTGTGTGTGTGTGTGCGTGACTCGTTGACTGACGGAGTCACGTCGATTATCCGCATCGAGTCAATTCGATTATTCGATTTTCCGATAATCACGTATATGGATAATCAAGTTTCACTACTGCGCTATATATATAATTCAACATATCCCTCATCAGTTCACATTTGAAATGTGGGCCGACTTATTGTACACTTCCCTCACATACCGACTCACCCACCCATCATAAAAGAAGTTATGTCGTTCGTTGTGATATGACGTTCGCGCAGCCACGAGCTATCGGTACGGATTTCCGTTCTGATCATAACGTGGTAACGGTTGCTGCTGCAGTAAGTTAATTTGGTCTGGATGCTAATCATAAAAATCAGTGGTACGTACGTACTACTTATATGAACAAAAAATCATCGACATCCATCAAAGTCACGACTTTAAATAACAATTTGTAACACCGTATGAGTGTATGTTGTACGCATCAATATAACGATTTCATGCTGTCGAAATCGAGACTGTAATCAGCACTACTTTAATCAGCAGCAGCAGCAAAGCGCGAATCCCAACGGGCGACACAGACGAATTATCGATCCGGCGATCGCCAAACGATGTCGATGACATTGCCATTGCCACTACAGTCGCGTCCATGTGCCACGACGCCACCGCGACGCCATGGCACGGCAAAGATTTGGTTCAGATTGTGAATGCAATGTCGCACAGTTGCCATTGCCGCGACGCCACCCCAACGGCACGCCATTATTTAATTATCATTATGGCACGCGTGATGTTCAAGTCGTTACTGAGTGTCACACGAAAGTCGCATCCGTCGTCGCGTCGTATGCACATCGCAACCTACTCACTCGCGACTATTGGCATATCTGTAATAACGAATGATGATATACCTAAAGGGAGACCGCTAGATCCCCTACGTTTCTAGACGGGTTCAATACACGTGTTGAACACGTATTGGAGGCATATTGGAGGCATATTGAAGACGGTATGCTAATATCTGGACATTACAATACACGTGTAACATATTGGCCAAACTATTGAACCGCGATCAGCCTGGACACAGCGAAAATGAGTATGCTAGCATGGGCACCCAAATGGTGTCAGACTCACCCACTAGCACTTGGTATCATCTAAGGAAGGGTCTAGCGTTTTGGGGACAAGTTTTCACGGCATCTGGACGCGTATCGCAGAAGTCGGTTCTGGGGGGCTTTTTGAATTGGGGCCCCGATGTATTGAAATAAGGCAAAACGATTGGAGGGGTGTTCAATATGTCTGCAACCGCCTGCAACACACGTACTGAACATGTGTTGAACACATGTTGAAACATTCACGCATAAGGAATCGTTCAATACATGTGCAATATGTCTACAATCAGATGAATCATTCAACACGTTTGCAATATATGTGTTGAACACGTATTGAAACATTCCCTCATGCAGAATATTTTTAATACATGTGCAATATGTCTACAATCAGAGTGAATTATGCAACACATGACTGCATGGGGTAAAGGGGTAAGACCCCCCTGCTGCTCACATATTGCATAATACTTACAATATGTCCGCAATACGTATCTGGTATATTACAGGTATATCAAATGTGTACAGAGGCACTACTATGCGTCATCACACTTTCTGCAGTACCACATTCCAGTGGGGATGTCGGTGAGCCCTGCGCATCGCACGTGCATAGCCTCTTTGCAGCCTGCCCTCTCACACAGAAGGAGCTCGCCACCGACTCTACACTTCCCGCATGTGTCAAAGTGACCATCACTACCTACGGGCCTATCAACGAGTGCAAGTTTCTCCATATTGCGGTCGCTCGTATCAAGTATCACCGCTGAATCCATGCAGGGGTGTTTGACTATCACGTACTTGCGCTTGGACTTGATTGGCCAGTAGGTAGGGCTCTCGGTTGTCCATAGTGTACTTGGAGGTGTCCCATGGGTTGAAGGTGTAGTAAGCCTTGGACACCTTGTCCACGCCGAGGATGGAGTTCTTCAGCTTGAAGCTTGATGCGATCTGAGCTTCCGTGGGCACGGGTAGCCAATCACACTTTAAAAAAAGTGTAGAGCACACCGCCAATGCAAACCCGCAGAATGGCGTTGATGATACCATACCTGCGCACGAAATGTTCAATGTTTTTGTAATATACGTACAACATATCCTTAGTATGTTGGGGACGTATTGCATATATGTTGCAGAGATATACGAAAAGGCAAAGAAGCATGCAAACTGGTGGTTGAGGTCGTACCTGTCCTCCCACTCGTCATCGGCATCGGCATCATTCTTGGGGAAGGATGCGCGGACGAAACACTGGGTTGTCACTTTCCCTTTGTCCCCGTCTCTAGTGCGATAGAAGACACCGCCGATGTTCACCTTGTTGTACTTGGAACACATAGGTTCGGGACCCATCATGAGCGACTTCTCGTAAGCCGTGTATTGACGACCAAGCCATCCTTCAGGGTCCTCCAATGGACCGAACGCGATCGCGGGCACAACACCCACCTCTTGTCGGTACCGCAGTGCTTGTTTAGAGCGCGCGGCATTCTCCCTGTGATGACAACATATTCTTAGTATACTTACAATATATGATAAACATACAGAAACAAGTTGACAATATGTTGCAGGTATACTACAGATAGTACATGCGTGCGAGCTTGCAGGTTGCACCTCCGCCGGAACAGGTCGTACTCAGCATGTTGTTGAAAAAGCTTTCGGTAAGCGGGAATACTCGCTCGCATCCAGCGGGTCAGTTGGTCAATCTCCAAGGACGTTAGCTCCAATGGCTTGCCCTTCTCCCCGAAGGTAGTGACCACGATGCCGGGAGCGGGGCCCGCCATCAAAGCCCGCGGGACACGGCCGGCAGTAGCTCTTTCTCGGTTCAAAAGCATGGTCAGGATACATTGTCAATATGTAGGAGATATGCATACTACATATTGCACGTGCAGTTCACTGCACGATATTTGGCATAATAACGCGTGCTTACCGTCTCCCCTCCGAAAAGCTCCTTTGCAGCATCCACAATACTTTCCAATTGTGTAGCAATCGCTGCTTTAATGGAGTGGACGGCATCTCCGTCGTCTTCTTCATCGAACCCCAAATCCTCCCCACCGCCATCCTTGGTCTCACCATCGGCATCCTCGGTCTTAGGCGCATCGCCATCCTCGTCGTCGGGAACTCCGGCCTCGCCGCCTTGACTCGACACATCCTTGGCTTCCGCGTCCTGTTGTGCGTGTACCACCTCGTCTTCTGCGTTTGTCCTCCCGGCCTCCTCAGCATGTTCGCCCTCCTTGTCATCCATCGTGACGTCCACATCCGTATGTCTGTAGGAGAGTTGCAATGCACCTTCGATACGTTGTCAACATATTGCGAATGTGTTGTCACGCAAGCTTGCCCAATCATTCATGGGGGAGAAAGGGCGGAGAGTACCTTAAGGTTTCGCCGCGGTTGCCACAAACTACAGCATCGATTTCTTCAGGGTCCGGTGCGGGTGGCTGGATCTGCCCGTGGAGTTTCCGATGTCGTGTGCGGGTGGCCTTGCTCACCACGTTTCCACGTAGGTCAACTCCGTAGCACATGGCACAATCACATAGAAACCGCCCTCGCTCCAATGTTACGGTGCCCACATTTCGACGATGCATTGCATGGAGCGAGAGCCAAGGATCGGCTTCGCCCGCCGTGTCCTTCACCTCACCCATCTCGGTGTCCTTCGCCTCAGCTGGCTCTTCCACCGGAGATCTGCTTCGCCCACCGCAATATATCTCCCATACATATTCAATATACCGGCAACGGTTTCTGATATATTGCAACATATTATATCATGAAAAATCAGTATGCAAGTTGAGGTGCCTAAATATTCGTACATACCTCATGGGCTCTTCCATCTCGGCAGCCATGGCATCCGTGGTAACTGCAATTAAAGACCAAACTCCAACCGCACGGATCAAATCTGGTCAATCATTTATTGTCGAAACGCTCCTCCAATGTCGCCCAAGGCACCGAACCTCCCGCACATTGTCTCGTGTAGGATTATCGAGTTGAGAGTCGTCGGCCAGCAGCGAGCCGTATGTAGTCGCCTCGAAGTTGCCATCGTGTACTAGGTAGACAACAGTTTCCATACGGATCGGTGTCAAAATTGCTTGACGAGCTTCGAAGAAGTCGTAGGTTTCTTCCGCATTCGATGGTAGGTTGTCTCCCTCGGGGGTAACGTCAAGTGGAAATTGGTGAGGACTACGTTCCGCGTCAACAGTGACTACATCAATGAATCCAGAAATCCCGAAATAGTACCTGTTGTCGTCTAAACGAGCTGAATTTGCCGCCTCGTGCGCCTCGGGGGGCGCCTCGCCCGCATCTCTGCACAATATCGTCCCAACATGTTTCCAACATCCCATCAACATGCTGCAACCATCACGATAGCGTACTGCAGCACTATTGCAGCGAGCCACGTGATGAATGGTGGGAGGGAAATCATGCCCCGCGAGAGTCCCTTACCTTGCCTCTTGCATGCCACGAATCCTTTCGACAATCCGTTGCAAGCAATTAGGCACCGGTGGAACAAGTCGAAACGATTTCCCCTTAAGGTTACCGTTGCCGGTTCTAGCTCCAAGATGTCGGAAGGTGGTAACCAAGTCGGCCACGCGGTATTGTCTGGAGATAAATCGTGCGCCAATCTGGAGAAATCGTGCGGGAGCAGTCGCGTTGGCAGCCACTTATGATGCCATACCGTGTCCACTTCCACATAGTGCGCATCGACTTTCCTGCAATGTGTTCCAGGATCCCTACAATATAATCTCAATATGTATGCAACATATGGTAACCATGTTGCATACATGTAGCAAAGAGTCCTGTGAAGCAAGAAAGACACAACTTCGACGTCGAGAAGAAAGTGAAAGGGTGCTACCTCGCGGACAACTCCAGTTCCCTCGTAGATATTGGAAGATGTGGAGGCGCAATCCACGCCAAAAGGCGTTCCTTCTTCGTAATCGTTTCATACTCCGGGTCGCGGAAGCCTTCCGCGGTACTCCAACCTTCCGGGAATATGAGCTTGATATTGGGAGGGGGTTTGAGGGATGTACCCTCCTGAGCATTGGAAGGTTTGATCGGCTCTCGATCGGCTAAGCACCCGCCTTGCGCGGGATTTCTCATCGCGCGCTTGGCTAACGAAGATTGTTGTACGGGGGGGGGCGCCTTCCCTTGGACGAGGGCGGCGGCTCTAGCCGAAGGCAAGCCGGTTCGATGTCGCTCCGCATCACTTGGTGATGATGATTGAGGGGATCGTTCATGGCGAGGTCGCTTTTCACCATGAACAATTTGATCTCCTCGGACCATACTGCATTGAAGTCCCCTTTACCACGCCCATCACCCTTCGAAAATGTACTGCAACTATGCGTGTAATATATTGGACATATACTGCGGACATATTGACGATATACCTAAAGTAAGTAGATTATTCAAGAGTTTGACGATTATTCAAGTCTACGGTGTATGGTAAGAGTTTTATCAAATCTACGGTGATGCGGGTACCATATCAAATCTATCGCGTCGCGGCCGCAAATTCTTTTCAGCAAATCTCCCATTTAATTACTGGTGATGACTGTATCAAACCCCGCTCTACAACGCTTCATATGTGTGTGTCAACGTTGAAAGTATTGGAATTGGTAAAATTCAAGTTGCATCGAAAATACCTAGATGACGATGCATTGCATATAGATTATTGTCAATATCTCATCATTGCTTTCGGTGCCTCTTCAGCTGTGCAGTGTCACTGTACACGTTTACAATATATATACGTCGGGTTTCAGGTAAGAGGTATACGAAAATAAAAAATAGAAAATACGCACCGACGGTGCACAAAAGTACATGCATGTAGGTGACTATGTTCTACATAATTATCGGGCGTTGCTTTGTTTTCCATAATCAGCCGACGTGGCTGACTATGCCTCCCGAATGACGATTATTCAATTCATATATATATATATCGGATATTCCGATGTACATTCATGAACGTGTCCGTAGCGTAGAATCTGATCTTATCACACAGGTGTATAAATTGGTAATGCCACTTGTCAGCGAAGCATCCCATCTGAGGGATTTCTAATTATTAATTAAATTGTATCGAAGCACAAGTAATCACTGCTATTCATATACCCCATTCGCACAAGCACACGCTCACAACTCGCTTCCTGTATCGCAAATGCCACACTTGCATATCGTGATGCCATCTGCGCATTTGCTTGAATATATGTGCTTGATTGTCATGATTGACATTTTATACTCGCATGGTAGTGCCAATGGCTGAATTCAAATGTGTACCGTCTCCATTCGCATGGCGTCTTGGCAGATATCCCGTTGGATGCATGGAGCATCCCAACCGACACGCAGGCTCGACAGTTGCGATACAGGAAGCGAGTTGTAGGCAGATATATTTCACAATTGCACCATGCGTGTTCGACATGCAGACGATGTAGAAGGGAGACCACTAGATCGCATCGCGACATGCGAGCCCGACGTCTGCAAATATAAATGTATTAAAAGGAAGAACACTGTGCCACTTGCGTATCTTTATAATTGTAGCATGTATGCGCGTCCACACAATGCATATGAACTCAGAAATGTCTGCACGAATTGCCACTGCGTTTATGCCGTTTAGCGACGACGGCTGTAAATACATGTGCGCCATGCGCAGCGGATGCAGTATCAGATGGAGCGCTGGCGCTGCCGGACACTGTTGGATAACGGATATATCTATACGAAGTATATAAACTTCGTATATATATACAGTGCATGTACCCGCATGGTAGATGATCAATATTGTAATGCTCATGCAATATCTTTGGATGCGGCACATGATATATAATCGATATCCAATATATGCATACTTTATGTAATCGAGTATGCATATATGCACATGTTCGATATCGATTATACATCATGCATGCACGGCATGGTAGATTATTATGAAAAATTCTTCGCGAATGCTCGACTCCTGCGATTATATTGCACGGGCCCTGTGGATGCATGGCCAACATGCATATATCATGCAAACATGCAAGCTGATGCACGAATGGCACTATCGATGATGGAACATGATGACAGCATAATGCATGTGCATTACTCGTGATGTTTCGTAAGGTCGATATATGCGTATTTAATGTTTAATTATACATAACGATGCCTGTGACACAATCGAAAGTCAGCGATCGTCACAGCTGCTTGAATTTCTGATCGAAATGACGATATGTTCTCATCTTCACCAGCATTCAAGAGTTTCACAATTTATCAAGTTATAGTATAATATATATATATCCCCTCCTCTTCTTCTCACTTTATTCAAGAGTACATACAAGTATTATTATAATGAGAGTATTATTATTATTATTATTATTATTATAACATTCAATTATTATTATCATTTAATGATTTATTATTATCATTTAATGATCGGATGGCCTAGTGGAGATCTCCAATTTGAGATCGACAGCGCCTAGTATTGATACTGAACAACGTCAGCATTCTTATTTCTGATTTCTGAACATCCGGCGCGTGACATTCGCCATGATATCGGGGCGTGGAGGGGGGAGCGGTGGCGAGCCGTATTGCCTTTGGATATCGTCCTATCGAGCGTATGTCATCACCGCCCGTTGCGATTCGAGCGTTCCTGCTGATTAAAGTAAGCAAGTAAGTGAGGGAGGGTGATCCAGCGTCTTAACACAAGCAGGGGGGTTTTTTTGTATTATAATTATATATGTTTTTTGTTTTCGGTTTTTTCAAGACAAGCAGGTTCACGGAGAACGAATGATTTACGGAATATGATACATGACATTATGACGGTCAGAGTGTCAATTGCAGCAGCCGGTTCCCTGTCGGGAAGTTCTAGGTTGCGCATGTGCACGGACGTCGGCCGTGCACTCCGGCATGTGCGAGCAGCGTACACAGATATAAGTACATCGCGCGGAACGAGCGAAAGAAGGCCGAGTTTTGTGCAAAGTCGTGTAAAAGTGCTGCAATTGAAAGTAGACATTATTCTAGAGAACGACATGCAAGACGAGGCGAGAGCGATTGAGGTTGTAAATGCGTTGAAGGACTTCTTATTGGGGGAGGGCGGAAATGAGTTCGCGGATGTCGAGCTGCAAGGGCTCGATGCCGTAAGCGTGCATGCTGTACGTGCAATCATCTCAGCGCGTAGCCCTGTGTTCAGGGGCATGTTTTACGGTCAGTTTAAAGAGGCGGGTATGAGCAGGGCAGACCTACCGTTTGACGCCGCCACCATCCGCAACATAGTGGAATTCTGTTACACCGATGATGCCGCAGTATTCAATTGTGAAAGCAGCGTCGATGTGCGTGAGCTCGTGAGCCTCATAATTGCGGGCGAATATTTGGACATGCCTTCCCTGAAGAAGCGTTCTCGTGACGCTGCAAAGGCCTCTCTCCCGGAGTCGGCGTGCGTATTACTTGAGGCGACCTCCCTGTGCAACCCCGCTGAGTTGAGCGAACTAAATGCGCTCGCATTTAACACAATTTGCAGAATGCCGACGTTACTCGTTAAAAATAGATACGCCGAGGACAGGGGCGCGGGCGATGTTCGCACGTTGAGTTTCGAGATGCTTCTTAAGATTCTCTCAACAAAGCAAATAAATGCAACCGAGGCGTTTCTTTTCCAGGCCTTGAGAAGATGGAGTGGGACGTCCGACATCACTTTAGACGAAACAAGTTGGCAGACAGTAGAATTCAACAGGAGGTCCTGTCGAAAAGATGAGAATGTGCCCGAAGAAGAAGTTGGGTGTCGCGTCGTCGAAGCAATGAATCTGGTGAAACATCTTGATCTAGAACGAATGCCTGCTGCCTTTCTTGCCGCGGAGGTTTCTGAGTCGCATCTGGTAACGTGGGAATCGTTGTTTACCGCGTTTGTATCCAAAGCTCTCAAGGCAGACGAGGATGCCGTATTTCGTGCCGGAGCTCTAAACCTGGACTTCCCTCGATACTCGTATGCAACTTGGGAATCTTCCTGTTCCGATGTATTCCAGCAAGATACTTCGCCACAGTATAGCGTTCAGTGCCTGGATAATGTTTCACTCTCCGCTGGTGTGCACTCCTGGAAACTTAAGATCATGAAATTGGGTCGTGCTAATCAATTCTGGGTTGGAGTGTTGCAAAAAGCATATGATCCCGAGACGTGGGACGGAAAACAACGAAGTGGTGGAGGGATGCTGTACGGAAGCAATGGCGCAGCATACCGCATATGTTACAAAAATGGGATAAACAATGACCTCGTCTTGGATTGTGAAAATTTGAACCGTCCGGGCTTTTTGGAGGGGGATGAATTAACGCTTACACTAGACCTAACGAAAGGTTCTCTTACTGTAATTGCTGTTGGGGATGTAATAAAACCCTCAATGACAGTTTTCTCCAACTTATTGTCCGGTGTAGATTCCACTCTCAATTTTGTACCAGCAGTAATGACCTGTAGCCCTGGGAGTGTGAAGATTCTGGGATGTTGGTGCGATAGCATGCCCTTGTAACTGATTTGGCGGCTTAATCAACCAAAGCGGAAATATTGTTTCAGGTTGATGCTCACCAGTACTATAGATTACTACTGCTAGGCGAAGAATCCAATAAATATGTAAAAGTTATGATAAACCGTCTGGTAAGAGGTATCTACATGCATCATGTGTTATCCACCGGTATTATTGTCAAAATATGCAACATTAAGGTGGTGTGCTCAAATGTGTAGGTAGATAGAAGCTTGGGCACACGCCTATCAGGATATTGCTCGAGGTCTGGTTTCACAATTTATACACGACTTGTTGCATGACAGAATCAAATCAGCCAGATCTTGGCTGGCCACCTTTATAAATCATCGGCAGCTGATGTATGCAACCACCACGGGTATAGTATATGTATAAAGAGTTATCAGAAACTTTATTGTAAGGTTCACATATCTCACAATTGAAATGTCAAAGGCATAGCAAACAACCAAACTCATTCAAATGCCAAAACAACTACCTAGAATAACATCATGCAAATTCCCAGCGTTCACCCACGCTGATAATCATGACTAGCCATGCAAGCAATTCCGTAGCCCTGCGAGCCGTGCAAGGCAACCGCACCACCCGCTGCAACCCATAGGTCGAACAGCTCCGCGTGATTCATGTTGCATCCTCCTCCTCCTGAAACAATCGGTCTTGCCTGCGCTGTACACAACTGTCGAAGAGCTTCCGCGCCGATTTCACCAAACCTCCAAAAGACTCCATCGCAAAAGGCACGAGCGTGTGAGGCCAGATTGGTCCGTACAATGCCCTCTTGGCTCGCTCATGTACCGCCGCAGCCCGCAGCGGCTCCTGAGCAGCCCGGTCTACATACGAGGCGCAACAAGGGAATGCAAGGCTCACGTCAATCACGATATGTCTGCCTCGTCCATCATGGTTGAGCACTGTGATCGGTCGGGCTTCCAATCGGGTGAATACCCGTGATGATTGCAATCCTCCACGATGACAAAGGCTGGATCAAAGACTTGCTTCAGCATAGATGCAAACACAATATAGTATATGTGATGTGGATGTGTTGGGATATCTAGCAGGAGTGGCAATGAACCAAGAGTGTTTTCGGGCTTTAGGTTATGCTTTTCGTTCGGGCATATCGTCTATCTAATAATAATAATAATAATAATAATAATAATAAAACATGCATGTCGATGGGTAAGGCAAAGCCCTTGGAACATACAAGAAGATACTATTCCCCCACATTCATAACATCCTGCAAAGAGCAGGAGAGCATTCCCCTAATCGAGGAAGCAGCGAAAGGGCACGGCACTAGGAAAGGCATGTCGGCCACAGACGTCGGAGGCAAAAGCAGAGTCAGGCGGAGAGTGGTGCACATCGTCTTTGCTGTGTGTTCGCTCTCACCCAATATTTCGATTAACCCCTATGGAGCGGATGGAATTTTTTGCCAAAAGCACCAGTTTCACAAATGTGTCGTTTTCACGGTATATGGTGCCTCGGTAAGTGTGGGTGATTCGTTACATGTTTCATAACTCCTATAAAGTGATTTTGGTCCATAAAATACATGATCGCATGATATATACAACGATATATCGGTGATATACAAGCCAAAAAACACGTTTTCCAGGAATCAAAAGTGTCAAAAATCAGTTCTCACAACCGCTTATTCGAGTATTAGGTCGCCCCTCGACCATAAAACAATCGCCTTTACTAATGCCTTGAAATCAGTAATGGTGGCTGTAGTTAAACGCACCAATACATCGAAATATTCAAGCAATAAGGTGAAAAAAACACCAAAAAACAACGAAAAAACATCATTTGTCAAATGTTTTCCATACTTAAGGCCATATTGTGTGTTTTCAGGGGAAATCGACTGTTGGGAAAGTAAGTATTGCCCATATGAGGTGCATGGTCATTTTATATGATAGTGGGCACTGAAACAACAAATCCTTGTCGATGAATGGCATCTACACCTCGGTTTTTCACACTTTAAGATACTTTTGACCAAAATTGCATGCCTAGAAATAAGCAACTTTGGGGATTTTGCTACAACAAAATTACCCTTGGGTGAGATATATATACTAAGTATATGTGTAGAATAAATTGTTGAGTATTAGATATACCTATTGCAACGGGTGTGCGAAGCTTGTATGGCCGATTCCGACAAGTGCTATCGGGCTGAGAAATGAATACAAGCTTAGAGTTTGAAGTGGTTGTACCGTATACGGTACAAACCGCTCCATAGGGGTTAAATCAATGCGGGTATTGATATCTCTAATCTGAACGATCATTGAGGACCGTTAGTGTAATATCAATTTTTGTTGACTTGCACACAATTTTGTGATACTGTGTTATTGTAAGTGTCGTGTTGTTGACCCCAATATCACAAGAATAAACGACGACGTAGCATAAATGGGTTTCGCATGCGAATGCACACTGCATTTTGTAACTATACACGTACGCATATATCATATGCCTATGTAATTTTTCAATGCAATTTTACAATGCAATACATTATGTGATACCTAAAGATACGGTTCAATTCCTTACTGTAGTTCGCATTCAATTTGGAAGTACACTGCACATATTGATTCGAATAGCTTCAACCACAATATATGTATAGTACAAATACATTTTCACCCTCTGTTTCAATGCCATATCTGCAAAATGATACAACCTGTGCTGTGTATCCTCTGAGTTCCCAGGGTATGCTTGATCAATATGATAGGTTTGTGTTACTTGTCTTGTCGATCACAGATTACCCATCCAACCGCGCAGCGCCCGATGGTTGTAAGAGGTAACCGCAGGTGCCGTATTGGCTATTTGTTATTTATTTTGTAGATCATTAGCCAAGTCACATATTTCATCCAAGCGAACAGAGGCTGGCCCAATGGATAGTGTTCGGCTATCCCAATGTCCCGCCCGCACGAATTTTGCAACAACGGTCCTTCATGTTTCCTAACAGAAAGGGTGGGATCGTATGTACTGATCAAGCAATCAAGTTAGATCCCCCCCTTCAATCCACCAAAATATGCAAATGCAAAGGCCTTACCAACTGTATAAATGGAATTTGGTACTGTGGCGCTATTGTTTAACAATGACATTTCGCTAATTGGCTCACTATTGTGACCAGCGTTAATGGCATGGGCGTCACTTGAGGGCGCATCTTCCGGCAACCGCAAGGTCATACCGCAGTCTGAAGATATGTGCTCTGAAAACAGGCGGGGCTCCCGACGTCTCCAGCTTGATTGGTTACGCAGTTCACATGTTGATGCCGAATATGTTTGTCATGGTAATATATTGCCCTGTAGCAGGGCGGTCGGACCCCTCAGGGATCCATCGCCGGCACTTCTTCGTAAGGAAGCAATGTGTGTGCATCCACATGTATCACTCAAATTGATACCCCTGAGCAATACGCGTGGGCAATATATGATGCATAGATATCTCATCAGGAGCAAAACGTGTGAAAATGCCATAGATCTTACTGCGGAATTATTTATTACGATTTGTGCAGGTGTGTTCTCTGTGTCTGATGTGTGTGTGTGTCGTGTGGTGTCTAGACTACATCTATCACCACGTAATACATTATTACATATACTTTAATTACACTCGGGCTTACTACAAAGCAACTGGCATGCACCAAGCAACAGAGGCATCCGATATTACACGGACCGCGACTTACATGTACACCGGGCGATACCACCGGCACACGTACGCGACGCTTTACCCGGCGCGGGCGGGGCATGCAAGGCTGCGATGACGATTTACGGATGCGAAGTTGTATGGCACTGAGATTAATGTATGCGTACAATAATGTACGCAACGTGAAATTGCGGTGACGAGGCGCACCAGGTTTCAGTATATAATGGCGCAACATACAATAGGTCCTCGACCCTATCTGAAATTCGTACCAAAGATCATATATCATAGACTATGGCGGTATTTATCAACGATGAAGCGACCTTCACTCATACCTATGTGTTTCACACTGTGAATCGCTTCATGTGTAGCCTTGTATGCCCCGCCGCGCCCGGACACACGACCAAATGATCACGGTCCGATTTAATTATTGGATGATGCCTCTATTGTTTGGTACAAATCGCACAATGCGTGGTGGTAAGGTATGAGCGAAGTCCCTTCATCATCGGTAAGTGTATAAAATACATCAATGTCATATGCATATTACTATCATGCATCACGATATGATTCGTACACGCATAACAAATGCCGTGTTATGATTGCATGCATGTGGGCAGTTGTTGTTTTGAAAATGTGCACCCTCAGACGAACACAATTCTTCAAGTAGCACATGCGCGTGATCGTTAGTATATGTAGTAGTACCGGCCGATCGGTGGAGAGCACAAATGCAATGACATCGTGAGCGCTGGGATGCTGATTCACGCGCGGGGATGATCCTCCCCCAGGCGCATCGACGGTAGGCAAGGATGACCATGAAGGATTGCAGGTGTTTGGGAATGCTGTAGTTGCATTGAGGTACTGACTGGCGTTGAGTGCGGTGGCGGCAACTATTGGACCACCTGATATCTGGCCAATCCAAAATGCGCACTCCATACTTACCTTGCAACTTCGGCCATGAGCAGCTAGGCTGTACCAGAAAAGCTGCTGCAATCTGCTACGACCAAGTCATCGGAGAACAAACGTGTGATTATGGCCAAGTATACGCGAATGTGTCGACTTCGTCTGATAGTTCCCATGTTGCAGAAAAACGTCAACAGGATGCGGCACACCTTGTCGCCAACTATATGTTGAAGAAGGAATCACTGGCAGTCGGCCGCGACTGCAGACACCGACAATGGCTGGCATGGATGAGTAGTGCAGATATGTGTATATGCTTTACAGTGTTGTAATTTTTTGGGCACTGTTGCGTACTTCCTCCATATATGAAAAAGACACATTGGATCACCTTACCAGTAAACGAGCGACTCACTTCAAATCCAGAATTTGCTGAATGCTATTCCATTACCTAGACGGTCTCTCTGCTGGGTTGGGCATGTTCTGTACCGTAATTCCATTTTTTAAATAATCTAAACTGGGTATCCTCTGTTGGTTTGTACGTTATATTAGCCACTCTGGCTTACCACCACGCATTGTGCGATTTGTACCAAGCAACAGAGGCATCCAATAGTTAAATCAGACCGTGATAATCATGACTGCTGTTTGGTACGTGTCTGTGCTTCCAGCTTGCCACTTGCGTTTTGCTCTTTTGTTTGATTAGGCTATGTGGCCCGGTGCAGTCCTCGCTTTCTCTATGTGTAATGAAGTTGAAAATGTTATTTGTATGTGCCTACTGCATATATTTTGTAAGGGCGTTGGGCAGATGTGTCTCCCGCATCCCTGCAGCCCCTGTTCATCTATTCTCAGTGGCACTTTGCCATACCGCGTTCCATCCCGTTTTGTGGGGCGGTTATCAACTATCACCTCATATCTTAGGTGTTGTATTGTCCTTTCTGTTTCAGCCACTCCATTGCTTGGCTTAGCAATAATTTCGAGAGTTTCGTGTTCGCTATGTCTGGCTACCACTTGAGCGACCTTGCCTGTCATAGTCCATCTCTCTTGTTTTTGTTATCTATCCGGCCCATTAGGTCCTCCATCTCTTAAGCCTCCCCTACTAATACATACCACCCTGCTGTCATTGCGGTGTGGTGTGGAAAGTTCCCCACTGCTAGGCGTTCAATTCCTTTGTTCTAAAGCTAAGAATACATCTACAATTATAACTTACCATAACCTGCAAGTCATGGTACTTCTGTGTCATCAATCGGATGCTTTTCAATTGAAATGCTGACATGACCAGTGTTGTTATAAATTGATTTATAGCAAACGGTATATTCGTAATTTATATTACGCTCTGGCCCGGGTATGAAATTATCGCCTGGCCCCTGCCCGTTACACATCATGGCAGCATAGCGTATCCCGGCTCCAGACAAGGAAAAGACTTCCGTGGCGTGGCTCAGCGGAGCACTGGGCTCCGCCGGGCTTTGAGAGTGCGCATCGGCCATCTAGAGGACACACAGGAGACACCACTGGGACTCCCCAAAAGTGGGCGGCAATGTGACTCTTCAAAAATAGTGCTTACGGTAAGTGCTTGAGTGCTTGTCGATTATGTATACGGTATCTTGTGGTACGTCAACTCTCCTTGCTTTGTGCGCGTCTCCCCCAAGACCTGTCCTTTCCCGCCCTTCTCCGTGATGTCATCAACCGCATTATTCAGGTGAGAATGCATAACTCTACTCACCTGAAAAGTCAGCCAGGTGCATGTTGAGAGTGTAAATAGATCTTAGAATGGATAAACAGCTTATTCGACAGTTGGGGGGAACTTCTATGTTACGTAGCGCAATGTGTTCCCCTCGTCATTATACTCTTGGCATATACGTGGGGGTGGGGGGGTTCAGCTGCCGTGAGGTGGTGTTGGGCGCTTGCAGTCCGATTTCCTTGAAAGAACACTTTTTCCCGCGAATGAAAACAATTGCGCCTTCATTCAAAGTCTCATCCATCTCTCTTGAAAGAAGATCGCGACTAACTGAAGCAGAGATGCTCCATTCCGAGGCACATGCATTACATCAGCATTGTATTGAAGAAGACTTCCTGTTTTTTGAAAGAAACGAAAGACCTCCTGCTGCTGGAACGGCTTGTTAAACTGATGGTCACTGACGTCTGAAATGATACAATCTACCTACGCCTCGGATGTCAGTGATATCAGTGATTTCTTTGAAGGGCTGAGTCAACCGAGACAACACACGCAAAGATGCCACTCATCTCTGTACTTAGAAAGGCCATCGTACCTGCTTGGCTGTGCACAGTCGTCTCTTTACTGCCCTTTCTTCTCTTCAGCGGTGGGAGCTTCGCTTCCGGCATCCTGTTCACGCAGGCACATCCTGTCACATGGATGCTGCCTCTGCGCGCATGAAACGAACAAGTGCAATCCAGCCCTCCGCACAAAAGTCCCAGCCGTCTATGTATCACTCCCAGTCATAGTAGCAGCCGTTGATGTATCACTCACGGTCATAGCAGCAGCCGTCAATGTATCATTCCGGTCATAGTAGCAGCCGTCAATGTCTCATTCCCGGTCATAGTAGCAGCCAATGTCTCATTCCCTGTCATAGTAGCAGCCGTCAATGTCTCATTCCCGGTCATAGTAGCAGCCGTCAATGTCTCATTCCCGGTCATAGTAGCACCCAATGTCTCATTCCCGGTCATAGTAGCAGCCGTCAATGTCTCATTCCGGTCATAGTAGCAGCCCAATGTCTCATTCCCGATCATAGTAGCAGCCGTCAATGTCTCATTCCCGGTCATAGTAGCAGCCGTCAATGTCTCATTCCTGGTCATAGTAGCAGCCGTCAATGTCTCATTCCAGGTCATAGTAGCAGCGGGAAGCCGGGTGCACACGACCGGGCAACAGGCGATGCGATCCACCTTCGCACAGTATACAGATACAGAAGGGACGTGGCGCCACGTGGCGCCGACTTAAAAAGGAAGTGAAACAGACTGTACACATTCGAAAGGGAGATCTCATTTCTCTGAATGGATCGATGCGCGCTCCTCCGATTCTCAGGAAGCACGTGTGGGCCTGGGTGCCGCATCTGGGCCATGCGTGCGGCGGTGGAGGGGGGCTAAACACGCGTTGTCTTGCAGGGTGATTACTGCCCCTGGGATGGGGGATGCTGCCGGGTGATCACTGCCCCTGGGGTGGGAGATGCTGCCAGATGCCAGCAAGGCCCGTTGATCTGGCGAGTGCTTTGCCATCTGCTGAACCGAATTTGCCGGCTCGTCACACCAGGCCAATCCATGGCATCCACGTGGAACGTACCGTGCTTTCATCAGCAGCGCCTGCAGCATCCGCATCCGCAGCGGTGGCTGTACTGGGGGGCTCCTCCTCCGCTCCCATCCTGCCGCAGCCCCGACACTGTGTTGTCAGTGCCCACTCGGGCTGAGGCACTGCCGAACTGTCATTGAAACATCCGACTGGTCCGCCTCTATCCGTGGTGGCTGAGGCAACTCGGTGGACCAACCATGCCCTGGATCTCACTCACGGGCAAAAGGCACGAGGACATCGAGGGGCCAGGGAGGGCTCGCACAACAAGAGGAGACAGCAGAGCCCCACGAGGACTATGAGGATAACGAGGATGGCGATGAGCCACCACAGGCCGCTGCTGGCCGAACCATCCATGCTGGGGTCGTAAAATTGTGCGCACGTCAGAGTGTCGCTGCCATAGCAAAGCGTTTCCTGGCCACTCCGGCCCACCCGCGCACACCGCCCTTCGGGGCAACACTTTCGTCCACGCACTCTCTTTCATGCCGGCAGTGTTGACCTCCTGGAGGAGGGGGCGTGATATGACCGGACGGGGCACGATATGACCTGAGGGGGCGTGATATGACCGGACGGGCATGATATGACCGGACGGGGCACGATATGACCGGACGGGGCATGATATGACCGGAGGGGCACGATATGACCTGAGGGGCGTGATATGACCGGACGGGGCATGATATGGGGCGTGATGACCGGACGGGGCATGATATGACCGGAGGGGCACGATATGATCGGACGGGGCACGATATGACATGAGGGGGCATGATATGACCGGACGGGGCATGATATGACCTGAGGGGGCCTGGAGAGAGGCGGCAGCAACAACGAGCTGCCTGAGAATGGCCTGGAAGATAGGTTGTGTCATACTTGCCGAGTACGTTCGACACCCGCACCGAGCAAATGCCTCCATGCAGGATGCCGCCAGGTAGGTGCCCGCATCCTCCGATGGAGGGGGAGGCGGCTCTGATACGCAGAGACAGGGGCTGCACGCAGGTGCCCTCGGCCCCTGCATCGGGCGGCGAGGTGGGCGCGGCCTCCCCGGACCCGAGCAGCAGGTCGTCACACCTGGATGAAAACGAAGACGTTGCCTTGCTCCCACTGCGCCGGCTTGAAGGCTGTGCTGGAGATGGCTATCCCAGCAGACCCGTTCCTCGCTTCCTGCGCCACCCCTCCTCCTCGCCAGCCCATCCCAATATGCCCTGAGCCTGGCAAGCGCCACTGCTCCTGCGGCCACGCTCCGATATGCGGTATTCTGCTAAGCCAGCGCGCACTGGCCGGTGCTCCGCGGTCACGGCGCCACCGCACAAGACGGCAATGGCCGGAAAGCACTACTGCACACTGCCGGCCCGAGGGCCTCAGGCGGGAGGGCATGCCACGCTGGGGGGCACCTACTTGTAGCAGCTCTCGCACACAGGCAAGGAGGGCATGCCACGCTGGGGGGTACCTGCTTGTAGCAGCTCTCGCACACAGGCAGGGAGGGCCACTGCTCCTTCCCGGTGTTGTCTGGGTCCTTCAACAGCCGCTCGTTCACCATGTTGTGCGCACGCCAAAGCCACAGCGCGGCATCCGGGTGGCTCCTCTGGTTCGCTCCATCTTGCGCTTCCCACATTTGCTGCAGCGCACTCCCATCCCAGCGTCTCCCACCATCTGCCGGCAACCAAGCTGGCTCTGCCTCCCCAGCAGCATCTGAGCATGACAGCCATCCCCATACCCTAGAAGAGCATCGCCCCAGGGATTTGCGCCGGGGCAGCGGTTCCTGCGACGCCCCCTGCTAGGCAGGGGTGAGAGCACCCGCTGGCCCATACACCTCTGCCTTGGAGAGCTTCCCCCTATTGGATGCCCGGGAATCCCGCGGCAATCTCAGCCTGGGTGTGGCTTTGGCGACGTCGAAATGGAGGCGGCTCCTGCGATGCCCACGGGGCCGCGGGATTCGTGAATGGGGCCAAAGCCGTCTTGTTGACATCGATCCGGTGGGGCAAGTGCACGGAGCACCCCTGAGGCCGAAACCGAAGGTGTGAGGGGGCGGGGTGGGAGTGGGTGGACGCTCCGAGGGCCCGGGACACACGTCAAAGTGGCTGGCGCATTCCGAGCAGCCGAAGAACTTCTTCACCCAGGTGTGAATGGTCTGCAGGCTCCAAGCCCCAGCCCCCGTCACTCCGCCACCAGCTCCCGTCTCCGCGCTTCGGAACAGGGTTCTCCGACGCACCTTGTGCAGCGCGCGGATCACCGACGAAGGGCGGCGCCAGCCGGCGAAGGATGCCTGTCACTGAATGGTGTGAGACAGCGAATGGCGTGAGACGCTGAATAGCATGACACAACGAATGGCGTGAGAGAGCGAACGGCGTGAGACGCGGAATAGCATGACACACCGAATAGCGCGATACCCCAAAATGGCGTGAGACAGCGAACAGCTTAAGATATCAAATGGCATGTGACACTTGATGGCGTGAGACACCGAATGGCGTGAGACGTCGAATGGCATGAGACATTCGATGGCACCAGACGCCAAATGGCAAAATTGAGTGGCGTGAGGCACTGCGCCGGGCGTCTCGAGCCCACTCGCCGTCTCCCGCGCTTGTACTGCCCGCATGTGACACCAGACTGCGCCGGGCGTCTCGAGCCCACCAACACAAAATGAGCAGCACAGCAGGGAAGTGCGGCGCGGCGGACCTTGAGGTGGGCGCCCGCAGAGTACTTGTCCGCATTCGCGATGCACGTGTGGAACAGAAGCCACAGGCCGCAGGGGTAGCCGCCGACGCCTGCATGCAGAGACGCCCTAGTCAGAGGCCCAGGAGTCTGTCACCAAGAGACTCGAGGGGGCGCATACTGGTGAGACCCAGCCACCGGCCACCCAGTAGCGCGCACTCCCAGCCACCCAGCAGCAGGCACGCCCAGCCACCGGCCACCCACTAGGAAACACGCCCAGCCACCCGCCACCCAGCTAAGTGTCCCGAGGTGTGTGCTGAATCCTTTGATCCCTGGTGAGGGTACAGCGTGCAGCCGATCCTTTCTGGTTATGCGATGCCAAAGGAGTCGGTCCAAGGATAAGCAACTCGCCATCCAGCAGTAGGCACGCCCAGCCACCAGCCATCCAGCAGTAGGCACACCCAGCTACAGGGAGTTTTGGCGTCACCTTGAACGGCAATGCAGTATGCGCAGCGGCCTGTGAGAGCGCAGAAGGGCCCACCGCGCCCGCGACTCACCTGGAGCCCCCGGCTGGCACCAGCCCCACTCCGTCGTCTCATCGATCTCAAGGGCACCCCACTCCCTGAGCGCCGCCTCATACTTGTCCTGCTTCCACCTGTAGCTCCACGATCTCCCCGCCCTCTCAGTCTGCCCTTCAAGGTGGGATTTGCCGAGAATCCCTGTCCCCCTGCCCGCTTACCACACATGGCAGGGTTGGCTTCGCCCCTCGAACAGGCAATCAGCCGCCCTCGCACCGGCAACTAGCCACCCCTCGCACCGGCAATCAACCACCCCTTGAACCGGCAATCAGCCACCCCTCCGCACAGTGCTAAGGCAACACAGGTTATCGGGAAGCCGGGCGAGGTGCACCGGGTCTCGCCCGCGAGTGGGTGTGCAGATCTGTCAGCCTGCTCCCCACCCCCAGGTTGGCCCCCTCCCCTCCAGCACTGATCAGGACCTTGCAGCGAGGGAAAGGGGAATCTGAGCTGGAGGGGCGGAGTTAAGGCACTGAGTTCGGAGGGGAGGTTGAGGGGACCCAGAGCAACAGGGGGGAGAGGGCGAAGATGGTCCTCTAAGCAGTGGGTGAGAGTGGACCTGAGTGGCAAGGAGACAGAAATCGTGGCTATGGGAGGAGAGAGGGATGCAACTGCTTGGGACACTTCTTGAGCAAAACATAGCTTGTAACGATGCAAGTAGCTGCTGCCGCGCATCACAAAGGTAGCGTTGGCTCCTCAAAGACGTACCTGGCGCGCATCTCAGCGGAGGGATACGTGGCGGCAAGCATTTGCACCCACTGCAGCTCCAAGCTCCCCCTCCAGCACCGGCAACAGCGCCCACACGACGCCTCAGAGATCAATTTCGAGTGAACCCAGACAAGCTTAGGAAAGGCACCTTCGGCACTCAAAGATCTTATGGCCCTCCAACGGTCCCCAACTCTTTCCCTCGGGTGCCCCCGCTCTCGTGCGATGCATGCTTTGGAAGTGCAACAGCGATGCGGCGTGTTGCTTCAGCTGCTCGATGCTTGGCCGCAAGCCCTGGCGTCTCGCACGCCTGCCCGCAGCGCTCGCCTTCTGGCTGGAGACGCGGGCGCGCCTTCAGAAGGGAAGCGAGGCGCGCCCCCGTGAGGGAGCCATCGCCCTTGAATACAGCGTCCAGCAGGCTCATGTACATCGAGTTCTGGATGTCCTTTATGAAGCCAGCTGGGTCCTTCGGCAGGATCGTTGTGACGCCGTCCACCTGCGCGGTCCGTGGGGAGCCCGGCCGCTGCTCGGACGAACAAGAGAAGGCTGGGAAGGGCCGCCGGCCGTCGCGAAGAGCAGTCAACGAGCGAGCGGCAGCCTTCACTGAAAAGGAGGAGCGGCCACAAGGGCATGCCGGAGAGATTATACGAGAACCAATCACAGTGCGCTAGGCAATTCTTTCGCTCGATAACCGTCGAGCAATATCGAGAGTCGTTGCGGGGGCGCTTCCTGACGAAGCGCTTCCTGACCTGCACTTCACCTCTCTCCTTGTATTTGAGCATAGCTGTGGCGAGCGCATCATCCTCCGGCCAGTTCACTGCCTTGGAAATGTGTCCCTGTCAACGCCAGGTCAACACCAAGTCAACGCGTTGCAGATGACTCCTGTCGACGCCGGGGCATCGCCTGGTCAGCGCCCGCCTTCAAGCCCAACCTGCCTTTCCGGAGACTCGGAGAGGAGCAGCTCCAGCCTCTACACGTGAGCCAGGCAAGTGGTAGTGCAGGCCCATACAACAGCCACCACGCACGTGGCGGCCAGACTTGACCCCCGTTCTCCTTTCCCCAACCCTTTCACTCACCCGTATCCACTCAAAGTTGGCCCGGAGCTGTCACTTCATTGTTGTCAAGTTTCACCTGAGCCTGCGCGCTCTTGATCCAAGCCACGACCTCGTACGCAATCAGCATGCCTTGCCATTCGGTGACGAACTTCCGCACCATGTTTATTTCACTCAATTCTTTGCCTGTCCCTCACCGAAGTCACTCTCAGTGGCTGAGGTGAAATAAGCGGGTAAAGCCCGCGGTGAGCGATAGTGTTTTCAGGATCGATAGAACCAAACACAGAATATATGACCTCGAGCCTTGTCGGGTTGGATGTTGCACCGGACCTCGCGGCGGGCTCAGCCGGTCGGGCTGTGGATAATGAAGGCGGAGGAGAGAGGTGGCAGTAAAGCATGTACGCAAGCACCTGCCTCGCAAGTGAGGACTTCGGGGGGCAGCGGAAGCGGCCGCAATTTCAACGGACCTTTCGGTGCGTTTTGCAGGTCGGCCTTGTAGAGACGGATCCGAGGATACGTTTCAACTCCCTCGCGAGTGCACAGCACGCGAAACCTGCAAAATATTTTACAGAAAGAATTGTTCCTCAGTGTCGACTGTCCTGTTAAGAAGATCTGCAAACGGACCTTCAAAACGACGGACACCACCCGGTTTTGGTGCTCAACACTGCGGGGCAGGTCGATCTGCTCACATAAAGTCACACTTGCTACGGTTGAGACAGTGTTGAGACACGAGCTGAACTGAAACCAAGGAGCATTCCAGGCTTTGTGCACAAACTATGTATGATGTGCAAGCGAACAGATGTTGCCAAAGACGAATTATGTGCGATCTCGATACGCATGTCGGTGCAACTGAACATGGTACAACGCGAGACCGTGATATTATTGCGCCAGGACTTCGTGGAAACGTACTTAACACAGTCGATGGCTGCAAATCGCAGATGCTCCGTGTGGTTGACAGTGGATGCAAGAGCCTCAACGATAGGGCGAATCCGTCTGCAAGCCCCGCAATAGGGCTTGAAGAAGTACACCGCCCAAACCACGGTGGGGTCGTTTGGAGTGCCACGCAGCTTTGGGCTAGTTGGTCGTAGAACGATCTTATACATGTCATTTATTTCTTTGAGTTGGGTCACTCCCATTGGACGAGGTCCTGCTTGCACGAATCAGAAAAGTTTGTTCCAAGTTCTTAGCCATCTGTTCAGTCTGCAAAGAAGAGGCAACGTCCCTCGAAAAGTTCTAGGCTCTTCTAGTTGTAAAGTAGGGTGAATAAGAAACAACATCAAAATAAAATGTATCCCTGCTGGAAATAGGGGCTTGAAAGAAACGCGCCTGAGCCCTCCTTGCTCAGCAGCTGAGAGATCAAGGGGACACTCATGGATAACGCCATGATCAGCATCATGATGCTTGGCAGTATCGAAGCAGATTTTTTTCCTTTCGCATCTTCAGAAGATGGAGGAGATGATTCTGGAGCCATCACACTCAAGAAGTGCTCTACTTGGTTGTGAAGGAATGTAAAATTCGACCCTTTGTTGGTGTTAGTTTTCGAAGGAAAGTTCCGCAACAAGCTTCTGGAAAAACACTCAATCGCTCACGTCAGTCGAGTCTCGAGCGAGAAGGAGTGTCCGTTTTCGATTTCGGTTTGGAAGATTCTACAGTGATACTACAGTCATTTCATATTCGTTTTCCGCAAGGAGAATGATGACATCGTGCCGCATGGATGGGCCCGGACGGGAGTCAAGCTTGGCGATGGCGATGCGGCATTCGACTCGGGAAACTTCGGCATGGTTGCGGCAGGTCATCGAAAATGCAACGTGCGGATGCCGCAAACATTTCAGGAGTGACACAGGAGTGACGGTCATCGCTCGACACGGAATACCGACAGTTATCGATGATTCGTGGATAAATTATCGATAAGCTATCGACAAAAGAACCTTTTAAAGTATGCGTTTGGCTGCTCCGTCCCCGCTCATGTAATTGCAAGCGGTTTTTACACAATTCACATCAACTACTAAAATACGTTCAATTTGTTTTTACTATGATATATACGCGTAGTTAGACACTCGAAGCGCAGCGAAAGATGCTGTACTTCGCGTTTTAGGATTCTCGCGGAGTGCGGGGGTACCCTTGCGGTATGCAACGATTGCGCGGTGATACGTACAGAGATTAGTCTCCGGTAAGTTTTCCCCCAAAGTTAACTTAAGTTAACGTTGAGTTAAAGCGTGCTTGGCTTCACATCACCCATATTCGCGGATGCAAGCAACCCGCGAAGAGGGTGAAGAATGTGGTTGTTCAAGCGCGTTTTGGGCATCCGCGTTTCTACGGATGCTCAAAGTAGCGGCTGAAACTCGCTAAAACACTTCATGATATATATACGAAGTGTTTGAGAGAGTGTCACACGGTTTGAACACGAATAAGCCTGCGGCTGCAAACATTTTGTTCCAAAATCCCCCGCTTTTGTGGTACCATGATGAAGAACGTAAGCCGTTCTTGACACAAGCGCTCATCATCTCCCTAAAAAAAACAAGTTGCGGAAAGATCAATAAATTATAACATTACGAAGTTACAAGTATCATAACTTCGAAATAATATCATACACATCTGCTCACTGTAGCAGAAATATGAGGTTTTGTTCCACAGCGGGCCGTTCGGGCGCTATTAAATTCGGGCGATGAGCAAATTTCTTGCGGATGGATCCTTGCTGCACCTCCTGAGGTGCGGTGAGGAAAAGCAAGCTGATGCCGCATGGATCAGGCCTCGCGCGTCAGCCACCGTCAGTCATCGGACATGGTTCTTTGCGGCAGCGATGGAAGAAGATTTGCGCCCGATCTGCGGCAAATTCAATCGGAAATGAAACCGTCAACGCCGCATGGATTTTCACAGTATCCCTGCGGAAATCCAATATGAAATGACTGTACTGTTGATCCTGCGGATTCCCCGTAAATCGGATGACCGCCCAGTCACCTTGTCCGATCCGCTCCCGTTGGGTAGGAATGGCGAGAAAAAGAGCGGAAAGTAAGGCGAAGCAGCAAGGCAGCACTCCAGCGTCAGATCGGAGCCTGAGTTGGAGAACCCATTTTTAAGGGTGGGCGGGCAGGGAAGAAAAATTGCGTTAGGAAACGAAGAAGAAAGACGCAGCAATCGTCAGCAGGTAGGAAAAGTGAAGTATTTTCACCAACTTCCGACTTAAGAGCGACACTCTGCGACACTTGGACTACGAAGCTGGAGGTGAACCGCCACTTCGCGATTCTTCATTTCCGCGATCCGAGGAGTGAGATCGGACGATCCGTCTCTTGAATGACGGTCATCACTGATGACGGAAGGAAAGTCGGCGATCAACAGTGATACTGTTGATCCTGCGGATTCCCCGTAAATCGGATGACCGCCCAGTCACCTTGTCCGATCCGCTCCCGTTGGGTAGGAATGGCGAGAAAAAGAGCGGAAAGTAAGGCGAAGCAACAAGGCACCACTCCAGCGTCGCCTCTCCGCCAACACTCACAACCCCCGCCTCTTGACGCCTTTTCACCCCAACTCTCAAACTCGAGCCAACAGAAATTAATAATCAAATTACTCATACAAATACCCGCACGAATGATTGTGCCGCATTCAGCTCCATGTATTCTTTCGTCGAGACTTTCTCTACCTGCCTTGAGGATGACATTCCCAAGACTTGCCACACTTTCATATAATGTCTAGCAATCCTCTCTGTTTTCCGATACGCCTGTCCCATAACCTGCTGCAGGTCGGCTCCTTCAAGGAAAAGTTCAATTGCTCCCGCTGTCCGAATGCTGAAGAATGTTTCCCCATTGAACAGCCCCGCTTTTTGCAACCATCGGTATTTGAGGTCTGAATTCATCTGCTTCCTGGAAATCGGACTATTTTCCACTTTGCCAGACCTGACTGGTCTGAACAAGAATCCTTGTGCAAGGTTCAGACCCAAAATTTTCATCACTTGGAGGTAGTCCTCCAACGCTGAGATGGGGCATTTAGATTTATCAGGGAGTCTTTTGATTCCGAAAACGTGTTCATCGCCCGAACGGAGTGTCTTCCCCCACTGGTAGTTGAAGAGAAAACCGGAGTTATCGGGAAATCTTATGATCCCTTCCACCCTTGTGGCGCCCAGCTCCGCCGGTCTCTTCAGAGCGTATAAGTCCATCAGGATCATTGCCTTACATCTAAGAGTGATGAACAAAAGTATCCAATCTTGTGTCGAGGCAAAACCAGCTGCCTCTGCGTTCATGTGAATCACTAGCTTGTCGATCGTACAACTGAAAAGTGGTGTTGCCTGATTTGGGGTGATTCTTGCTTGCAACTGT
The DNA here is from genome assembly GCA_001247695.2 of Cymbomonas tetramitiformis. NCBI lineage: Eukaryota > Viridiplantae > Chlorophyta > Pyramimonadophyceae > Pyramimonadales > Pyramimonadaceae > Cymbomonas > Cymbomonas tetramitiformis. Next base: position 16,553 of record LGRX02026362.1, on the reverse strand, counting down.
TCATTCCTGGTCATCGTTTCATAGACCTTAACCACCCTACCTGTGCACGGGTTGTCCGACCCGCCCCTTCCGAAATCCTGGAAGGCACTAGAGAGTCTGCCGATAAGGGAATTCACCGAACTTGCGGCTTGCCTGACTGGGCAACTACATCTTCCCAGTTGAGGGCACGTGGCCGAATGAACGTTAGTCTTACCGAACTGTTCCAAGTAAATAAGATACCATAAGATGTGTTGCGCTGTACACGAATCCAATGATTCTGGTGGGGTCATGCAAGCCAGGAATTCCCCGAGGGCCCGCAAATTTCGGAGTTTGGCCGATTGGTACACATCCCTGGCCCTTGCTTCCTGAAGCTCCTTCGTTCTTAGATGTATGGCGGCCCAGTCAGGGGATTTTCTCAACAGGCTCTTGCCACCACCCTGTTAACCTCAAAATTTCCCCCTTCCCCAAAAGTTACAGGCGTTCAACAATTTATTTTCCAGGGTAAACGGATTACTATGGGAGGCTTATTAATATATCACATGAATTTTGTGTTTTTGGAATACGAAGTGTTTCTAAGAAAAATCGAATCTAAAAATCCAGACTGCCCACGGGAGTGGGCCTGCTTCAGACCATCTTCCATTTCTAAGTTGTTGGAAACAGACCTCTCCTACTTCAGCGATTCTGAACTTTTGTTTGCACAACTTATTGTACGTAGTCCACCAGAACCCATCTGGAGAGAAACCATCCCACTGTGGAGCAACCACAGAGGCTGACGCTTTCTGTTCTCTAAGATACATCAGGAACGGTCCCATTAATGCAAAAGGCGGATTAGCATAACAGTTCAGTCCAGCTAGTGGATAGGCAAAGACATTGGTGCCACAAGCTTCTTTCTCTGGCAGCCTTGAGCAAAATCGCATTTTGGGACATCCCCGAACATTAGCCGTTGTTGCGAAGCAGTCGATGTTGTGCCGTCCAAACATCATGTTCAACAGAGGAGAGAACCGTGGCATTAATGAATAATGAGACTCTTCATCCGGGACTACAATAGTTCCATCAGGTCCCCTTGAAAAGGAAACCACCTTCAGCTCCAAGTTGTTATCCGCGACAAATCTATAGAGCTTTTATGCCAAGTCCTTGCATGCTTTCGCGCCCAGGTTAGACGAGAGGATTCTCGATGAATCCCAGATATTTTTATCCAAGATTATGTCCCAGCGTTGCGGGACCCGTTCTACTGGGATTTTGAACAAGGCTTCAGAAATCAAAATTGACTGATCCACCGACGAGCAGGTTCTCAAATCATGATAACACGAAATTTCATCTTGGAATTCCCCTGCTCTGATTGATGCCGTGACTTTTGTACCATCGACGTTTGTATCCACGAGTATCGAGCAGTGGGCCTGCTTCCTAAATGCGGACACCTTAATCAGCGACGGCTGGAAGAGTTGACCCAAGAAGAGTTTGAAAAGCCTCATCTGCTTATTGTTCAGGAAAAAACTTTTTCTGCAGAATTCGTGCCTCTTTGCCAGGAAGGCATACAGCTTCCTGCATGCAATAAGGATGCCCGGGGCTGCGATTGACATTGAAACCAACTTTCCTGCCACTCTTTCCAGGTCTCTGGCCGAAATACTTGACGAAGCTCGCAGGTCCGTTGCCAGGCTCAAGAACTTATCCCATTTTTTCTGCGGGATGAAGAATTCCTGCTTCGCAAGGTCAATACCAATGCCTAGCCAGGTGATGGTCAAGGACGGAATGAACTCCGTCTTCTCCAGATGAATAAAATATCCTGCCGCCGTCATGCATGACGAGACAACGAACACCGAGATTTTGGCTCTTTCATGTTTCGTAAGAGTTGAAGCTCCCACTGGGGCCGGCCCCCCGGCATTATCATCAATGTAGTATAAATATGGTATCCCCAGCCGCCGGATGAATCCCGCGAATTCTCCCGCGAAGGCGCTATAAATGACCGGCGCTAGCTTCCATCCAAAATTGAGAACTGTATAGACGTAATAAACGCCATCCCACAGGAAACCCATGTACTGTTGCGACTCCTCTGTAAGCATCACATGGAAGAATCCGTTCGCTTGGTCCATAATAAATGCCGGATCCCCCACCTCTAGGATTTGTGGAAGCATTGTCACCGACTCGTAGGTAAACGGAATATCCTTACACCAAAGGTTAAGGAATCTTGCATCGTTGATCTTTCTTGGTTTGGCTGGCTCCACTCCTACCGGCATAACAAGATGCGGGGGAGAGCATTCCCCTTCTTTGCCCCAGACTCTTATCGCTCCCCACCTGAGCTCGTCCTGTATCTTCCCAGGGATCCAGGGGATCAAATGATCTGGGATCGCATGATTCTTGAACTGCATCCTCGGGGGTGTTCTTGAGTCGAAACGAGCCCCTTCGTAAGTGCCTGAAAAGTGTTGGAAGAAATCCAAGATGGAGACTCCATTCTTTGCCCATTCTTTGACCAGCAATCCCATCTCTGATGATGTTACCACCGTGTCCCAGAACTGGGTACACTCATGGATAGTTCCCACCCGGAACTCCCCCGGATCCCTAGCTGGTGCGGAAAGGGGGTCCGGGACCAAATTACCACTGAGGGCATCAATTACTGAAGGGGCCAAGGTGTCCCGCCCTTGGGCTTCACATGGCCCTAAGGACTGTTGCCTGTCCATCACTTCCCGGGCACTGTCGAATCCTTTTACTGCCATGGTAATAAATGCAAGCGGGTCTCTCACACTTGTCGTAGCCGGCATGCCATAATCCAGTGCGAAGTTGGCCAGGCTGTCAGCCAGTTTATTGTGGTCCCGTGCCACATGCTTGAAATTGAAAACACAATCCGGGCGCAAGGCCATGTGAGCTTTCCCAACGATAAGTAGTCTCTCCAAGTCTTTTGCGATAACGTTACGGGAGCCCGAGAATGCTGACACCACCAGCTCCGAGTCCCCAACAATTGTTGCTGTGGTCAAGTTCCATTCTATTGCTCTTTGGATTGCAATCACGGCCCCCACGAATTCTGCATAATTATTCGTCTTGGATCCAAGGCGCCCGTAGTCCCGGGTCCACTGTTGACCTTGTTCTGAGCAGAGTGCCACCCCGAACGAGGCTTGCCTCAAATCCGGCGATGCGTTAAAGCGGCATGCACCATCGAAGAAAAGCAATCCCTTCCGTGGGGCTGAGTTTGGCTCGTGTCCCTGTTCGAGACAACAACCACACCAGAGCACTCTTCCTTTCAGGAGAAATGCTCCTCGAAAATCGCACCCCGGTCTCTACCGGGCCCCAATCTTGTGGAAAGGGATGGACGATTTTCGAGCCTGGCCACTTCCGGTGTGCTACTCGTGTAGAGTAACCCACCCGTTGTGGTCAGTACTCTAACCGTCCAGCATCCCCATGTTAAAGGGAGGCTTCTATGACGGACGGGACCAGGTGGTCCGTGCAGGCAAGGTAATTGGCATTAATTGCCTGTATCCGCGAAGCACTCCAACTTGAGATATGCATCCCAAAGTCCGAAACCCAGTGTTCCGAAGCTGATCCCGAAATCTAACTTAGGGCAAAAAAAAAAGCAAATCCAATTATCGAAATCCAGGATCCCGAAGGCTGAAATCTGAAAATTTAACGTAGAGCAAAATCAGCGAAATCGAAATTTCGAAAATCTAACGTAGAGCAAAAAAACAAATCCAAAATTCGAAAATCCAGCATACCGAAGACTGAAAACTGAAAATCTAACGTAGAGCAAAATCAGCCAAATCGAAATTTCGAAATCTAACGTAGAGCAAAAATACCAAATCCAAAATTCGAAAAATCCAGCATCCCGAATTTGAAATCTGAAAATCTAACGTAGAGCAAAATCAGCCAAATCGACATTTCGAAAATCTAACGTAGAGCAAATTCACAAAAATGCAAAATTAACTTATCAAGCAAATCCATATCACATACAACAATGCATTTCAATTTGGTATTTAAACCTGGAATCTGATGTTACAAGGTAAGACAGGCATCCTGGCCCGCTCCCAAATATTGATACACTATATACATATTATACAGACCAGCATTCTGGCAACTTTTGACGATTTCTAAACAGGCTCCCTCTGAGGAGGTGGTGGCAACTGAGGCAACTGGTTTTGGTTATTCCTATTGTCATTCTTATTTCGTTTGTCCACCCAAGTCACATTGATGGATCCATCCTTGTTCAACGCATAAGGGGACTTGCAGTCCCGCAGCATATGTGACCCCTGGCATTTTGGACATTTGGCATTACCATCTGCAGGGGCTCCCGGTTTTGCAGTAACATGCTTAGTGGCTCCTGATAACGAGGCCTTCTTGGATTGGGTTTTAATGAACATCTGCAATTCTGACTCGTGCGCATCATCCTTCTCACACTCTGGAACTGTAGCCCTTATTTGTTGATGTGCAAACAGGGCAATGTGATTGTCCGGCAAGGACGCATCCCTAGTACCTCCTGCCAACTCCCTCTCGATGAGAGTGGCAAGGGAATACAAGGACTGAGGAGTCTCCGGCTCCCTCGAACTAGCTCCCGGCAAACCAAAAGCAGCTGCCACCTTTCGCATCAGCTTCGGTATCTCCGGCACCGATTTCCCCGGGGTCAGGCACCAGTCCAACAGCTCGCTTCTCAATCGGTGTGCTTTCAACCAGTTGGAGACCCCCTTGGTCTCCTCTTGCATGGATCTTTGGAGCACCGAGTCCACGTACGCCTGAATGTCGAATCCCGGCGTCATCGATGATGCCAATCCCAAAGGAGCCTGCTCCCTCATGCCACCATCCATCTTCATTTACTTGAGGTTGAGGAAACACTCACATATCGTCCTTTGCCTCGATACAAACATGCATAATAATGTGTTACAACAGTAACATCTTCTCGCCCCCACTCTGACAATGCACGTAATGCAATAATCATAAGGGGTCATAATCTGAGGCAATCACATCACCCTCCCTAATCATTAATTCCAGCATCAGCTTGTCACGAGCATGCAATTTTTCATCGATCGGATCAAAGAAATTTTCATACCTATCCTCACATCGAACAAAGCAATCATAGTCATCATAAATGCAGTACTTATTGTCCAACATTACAGGAACTATTTCGTCATAATTAGAGCAACTTCATCATCATGATAACAGCAATAATTTCAATCCTATTTTCAGCAATCCTCACAGCAATTCAAGTTGTAATATAACAAATTCATATTTTCAATATAAACAAATTCATATTTTCAAATAGCATTCATCTCAATTGCAGCAATTATTTATCATCATAATAACAGCAAACAATTTCGATCCTAATTACAACAATTAATGCCAAATTTTTGAAACAATGCAACAATCAGGAAATTACAACTCTCATGCAAGACTGCCCTCAGAAAAATAATACAACTATATCTACCACAGATATGTGAATCTGTCCTCCCCATATGGGAGTTCATCCACAATCAGCACAGATCTACACAATGGACATCTGACTACTTTTCTATAGGTCATGGTGAAAACAGCATGTATTGCTGCTGGCTGGACCAAGCTGGTCAAATGGTACATTTCATTCAGGCCATCGAAACAGGCTACATGATAGTGGTGATTGCATGCAGTTGACACACGCGGCATCTCTCCTAGCAGGCTGGCTAGGCAAATGGCACAATCATCTCCCACCGTTGGGGCAGTCAGAGTTCTTGTGAGCACCACTTCATCATCAGCCTCCCGAGCCTGCAATATCAACCAATTTTTGTCAAGAAGGCCCATAACCAGGAGCTTACATCCGACCAGATATTTTGGAACCAATTGTCCACATAAACAACCCCCACGGGGTACAATGTCCCTCCAAGAGGAGACACCTCACAGATTGAGGATTTCAGACAACAAAAAACCCCCACGGGGTACATACTCTTCCAAGAAGAGCCTCACTCAGTGTGAGGATAACCAAGTTCTTGTTGTCCCCACGGGACACAAGCAGCATTTTAAATTCAAACTTTTTAAAGCAAGTCAAACTTTTTAAATTGGCAGGCTACAAACAGCAGCATAAAAGTTTACAAGAACCAAATTTCACCACCTAGGAAGCGCCCACAAGCCCAGGCACTGCGTTCCTAGATTACTGCAAGGGCCCTAACTAATTACTCTTTGTGACACGAGGACGGGGACCGGACTATTCTAAAAGAGGGGAAGGATTCCTAACTAGTGAAACGGGTTGAACAGGCTGATTAAGTTTGTATAAAACTACAGGGAAGGAGAAGGCCCTAGCAAATTAAACCGAAACGAATTCAAATTTCTAAAGGAAAAGGAGAGGGCAAGCAGGAGCGCTCGGGCTAGCTACCTGGGCTGGTTGCAGAGGTTCTTGTGCTTGGCTTGCGGGGGGGTCGAGGCCAGAGAAAAGACCTTGCTCCGCATTCGGGTCCGTGTGCGGGCCGAACCCCGGCGGGAACGTCGGGGTCTGCGCGGCTCCCGGCCGGACGTACAACGGGGACGGGGGCCGTCGGGGGCCCGTGCCCTCGGTGACCGGGACAACTGGAGGCGTTTGGTGTCCCGATTCCCGGGACACCAAGTCAGTCGGGACGTCCCCCATTGGCGGGGGGACCGGCCCCCCCGCGTTCAGATCAGTACGCGGGGTCAAAGTCACAGGTGTAGCCATATCCCCCGTCGGGGGCGTACGTGACCTCTCCAGCACCTCGCGGAAGCTCTCCAAATTCCGAACCATAGTTGCTCTGGACTGGTTGTTCGACACCTCCAGACCAGGGACCTTGGCACAGATCTTCCGAAGGTGCTCGGTCTTAAAGATTGAGGGGTTCAAAAGTAATTCCTTGCTAGGCAGCACGAAGAAGTTAAGTCCAGTAAAGGCGTTCACCGTCAGGTCGGGAATAGTCAGCCTTTCCTCCGTCGCGTGGTGGACTTCATCGCGGGACGCCTGCGGACGGAGAGGGAGGCTGGCCCCCCCCGCAACATCCTCCGCCAAGGACGTTCTCTGCAGCACATTTCTTGCCGGAGGAGGAGAGTCAGCGCGTCCAGGGGCAGCTTGGTCGCCAAACGACAATTCCTGCAACAAGGACGGTCCGGACGGCGACTCCGGCGTTTCAACATTCTCTCGGGACCACCTTTCCCCCGCGTCGACCACTGTCACGGGCATACAAATGCATATACGAAGTTTCAGAGTAATCGGATACGAATCGATATATATCACAACTGGTGATTATGCAATACGGCCCGTGTTACGAAAACATTTTTATTCTGTAACAAAGCTCCCAAGGGAATCGTGTTTCATCACTATATAGCACAGGCTGTTCGGCTAGTTTCTCTCGTCACAGGAATCCCTGTTTTTCCCCAACCTGCGCCGCCATAAATGTCATCTCTATTGTCATCTGTCACGGTATTGTACCAACACCGTTGATTCTGTCATAATCGTTCCTAATAATATTTCTATCGTTCACGATTCTGCCAGAGAGATAACATTTACTGATTTTGCATTCTTCATCCACGATCTCAGATTCCCTATCAATATTTCTCCCAATATGCCGGTAATCTGAATCGGATCCCCCTTCCGTGGGGGTAATTGGCAGTCTATCGTGCCCCCTGGCACAACTCTCCCCCCCTTAGGGGTGGCTTTCTCCTGATGTCACCCCAGCATCTTCATCACCTGTATTCCTGGGAAATAACCGCTGAAATAAGGTTCTCAGTAACTTAGCAGGTATAGGATATACTGCGCGAGAATTCTGCATCCCCTGCTGATCTGGATGAGGCCCTAGTTGAGCAGTAAGGGGGTGCACTCCAGTTGCCCATTTACATGGACACGGAGTCTGCGAGGTACATTCTCGCAGTGGTACGCTGGGCGGCGCATTAGTCCAGATACAAGTAGGTTTCTTATACTTCTCCCCGTACATGCAATATGAGCAAAACAAAGGGGTAGGTAATTGATCCACTACAGGTCTGAATCGCAAAGCATTGGGATATCGCCCTTTTGGATTTTCCAGAAACCAATAGCGTGGTCTGAGATATTCGATGATGTCAAGGGTGCGTTCTACACAAGCATCTGCAGATATTAAATCTGGTGGTCCTCCAGTAGTTCGCGCTTGACTATATTGGGTACACGGTGGACTCGCCCATATTACATCAAAATATCCAGGAGGGTAATAGCTCCAATATTCCCAATCTTCAATTCTGGTAACATGCGTAGATCGCCAGAACTTATCAGAATCTAAAGATACTGTCTGTGCCTGAGGAAAGCATTCTGAGAAGGATCTTTGAACTGAGCCAGTGCCACTGAAGAGTACCAGTATTCTGATAGGTTTTACTGGAGCTGGCGATAACTCAGTCACATACGCCACTTCTCCAGAATCGGTAAAGTGTTGTTCTTCCCATGGAAGACACGCACTCGCAGAACTATTAGACATACCCCAGAACTGCGCTGATAATTGCTGCACTAATGTCCCACCGTCCGCTGTCATTATTGACGCAGCATGTTGGTGCCGACGATGTTCCCTTCTCCTCGCAGCTGAATCCCTGACCTGCTGTTCCATTGCTAGGCGTCTCTCTTCAAAATCCCGCAACTGTTGTAATGGGGCACCGCGCTCTAACTTATCACGCGTTCTCCACTGGTCATGGGCTTTAGAGAACCCGGTCCATCGCACCTTCCATTCCTCTATTTCTTTACCCCTGCTCACGCGTACGCGTCGGCTCAAGATTTTCTCTACATGAGCCTCCTTCTGTCCGTCCACCATCACTGCTTCAGGTGTCACTGTCTGCTGTCGCAGAGCGAAAGTGTCCTCTCCACCTGTGTAGGGTTTCAATCTGTGCTGCGCGAACACGTCATGCACTCTCCAATGTGGGGGCAACTTCAGTCTATACGCCACTGGTGCCCCTCTGTCTGCCTCAGGCATCTCCGCCTGCAGATCGCTGTAAAAGCGTTCCGTAACTGCAACTGGACCATGCCACCGCTTGCTCAGCTTGCGGCACAAGGCTCTGTCCATCAACTTCTCTGTAAGATGTTTAGCCTCAATCCAGACCAAGTCACCTACCGCATACTCCCGCTGCGTGTGTCGCTGATCAAAAGCGTCTCGTTGCCTGCGTTGTGCTAGCTCAAGTTTACTGCGTGCGTCCCGCAACTGCGACGAAAATCTCGACGCCCATTCATGTGCAGTCCCCACCCCTCCTTTTCGTTGCCCGCTGTGCAATTGAGCGGCCTCCAAGAATATGTCAAGCTGCGACATGGGCGACACACCACAACATAATTCAAATGGAGTGAAGCCTGTAACATCATTACGCGAATCGTTGATTGCGAACTCTACGTTTGTAGCGTATAAGTCCCAGGACTCCGGATTGTCCTCCACAAACGATCTCAACATGTCCTCCACCACCCTGTTAGTGTGCTCCGCTTGACCATCAGAGCGAGGGTTGTAGGGCGTAGTCATCGCCACTTTCACACCCATCAATCTCATCAACTCCTTCCAGAAGGTATCCTGAAAGCGTGGATCACGGTCACTGACTATTTTCATCGGAGCTCCATGTTGTCTCCACACCGTGTCAAAGTAGATACGTGCCACTGTAGCAGCAGAGCTGTCCCCAAAATTCATAGGAACCACATGTACCATTTTAGACAGTTTGCATGTAAATGCTACAAATGCGTCATTGCCCTGCTCAGTCAAGGGTAGGCCTGTGACGAAGTCCACTCCCACATCCTGCCATACCCGAGTTGGAATAGAATGCGGGTTCAGCAATCCATCTGGGAAAGATGATCTGGGCTTCACCGCCTGACAAACTGAACAGGAGGCAACCCATTCTCCCACATCTTGGTGTGCATTCCTCCACCAAAACCTTCGCAGAACACGCTCCAGCGTTTTATCTCGGCCAGTATGGCCAGCTGTCGCTGACTCATGCGCTTCGCGCATAATAATCTCTCTCAGCGGAGAGTCCTCTCCCAGCACCAACTGAAATCTTCCCGATGCAGTTCTCCACAGTACTTCACCCACCAGACAGAACTCTTTGGTGCGGCTGTGAGGAGCACACTTTACCTTAGTGCGTAGCTCATTGAGAGGTCCATCTCTAGTATATTCGGACTTCAAGGCTTCCAAGAAAGCAGCATCAGACGCTTCTTCCTAACGCATGAGATTGCGTGAGGGCACTGGAAGTATATGAGGAGCATTGGGCTCATGCAGGACGACTGGTCACCAGACTGCTGCACTCATACCCCACCAAATACTTGCGCGTGCTTGCTACAGTTCAATAGCAGCCGCGCCACATACCAGGTTCGTACAGAACCGTGACAGTGGTATTCTATATATATATATTCGGAATATATATATATATATATGTATATAATAATTTATATATGGCCATACACATATCTTCACATAACAACATGAAAAAAATATCAATTTCAACGTTCATCTCACTTGTATTCCATATATATATATATATTCGGAAGATACCCTGAGCGTCACTCTGAAATACGAAACGCAAAGCAATCAGGGGGGCAACATCCCAAAGACTGTAAGGCTATATGCCTAAGGTGAGGGTTTAAAGTGGACTCAGTTCCCCCCGATATGCCTAAGGTGAGGGTTTAAAGTGGACTCAGTTCCCCCCGATATCCTAAAAACACCTTGAGGGACGCCTCATCGGTGTAAGAAGACTGGCCAGTTCAACAACAAAGACATCAAAGACATATACAAAGGTATGCACCCTATATTGTGAGGTCACAACACTTCTAAGAGGGGAGATCTGTCAGGGATATGACCGATGACATATGTGTCATACGTGTCATACCTGTCATATATGTCATGTCATGTCATGTCATATGTCATAATGACATACAGTAATACCTCATATTTAAGCTTTAAGGAAACAGGAATTTGGAGCCAGCCTAGCTTTTTTCCGTATTTTTCTGACCCCCCCCCAGCCTCAACGCTTAACACTGGGTTCCTTATATTAACATTGTGTTTCGTTACGGCCTTAACACTGTAACCAAAAAGTTAGCCTAGCCTTTTCCGCACTTTTCCGACCCCCGCCGAAAAGCTGGCTGTTTCCTTAACCAACATTTCCTTAAATGTGAGGTATTACGGTACAGTCGTCGAGTATTGTCAGTACAGTCGACTATGGCATGTACAATCATAATGTCTGTCATCCACCTTAGGTGAGTGACATCTGTCATCGAGAGGCCAGGTATTGGCATCGAGATGGCGAAGCAAGACAAGTCTTGAAGAACCGAAGTGTTCTGAGAAGACGCGTCTTCGCTTCAAGCATGAAATGAACAGCATGCGAGTATCAAAGGCTATTTCGACCAGCCGATACGGGAAGTTCACCCAGTGCCCTCGGGTTCACAACCCGATGGTGATAACGCATGAGATTGCGTGAGGGCATCACTGGAAGTATATGAGGAGCATTGGGCTCATGCAGGACGGCTGGTCACCAGACTGCTGCACTCATACCCCACCAAATACTTGCGCGTGCTTGCTACAGTTCAATAGCAGGCGCGCCACATATCAGGTTCGCATAGAACCGTGACAACATGGCAAGCAGAATAATGAGAAACTGCTAAGTTAAGCTAGAGGGGATGACCCCATGCTAGTGCCTATTCTTGGCAAAGTACGGTGGGTATACCCACCGTAAGAATAATTCTAATAAATGGGTCATAACACATGTATAACTCGAACGAGGGCATGATACCCATGCCTTGGTTGGGATGATTATTATGAGGCCTTTCGTGCGAAGATAGCTTGAAATAACGGACTCCATAGGGTTTGATATGCGAAAACGCTTTGTCAAGTTGGGGAATTGACTAGTGGGTAACCTAAAGTGCTTACGGTGGGTTTACCCAAGACATCAATATGGGTAGATGCACACAACACATCGATGCATGCCTCACTGTGACATGTTATTGTAAAATGAGCTTCATATGTATGTTGAGACTTCACATTTTACCCCATACATATCGGAGGCTTGTACCATTCATCTCACAACTAGCGATAGTGAATATACCCCAACCGGATATATTCGGAGTGAGCCTGTTTCGGTTGACTGTATTCAGAATATGTATTAAGTGTGAATAGATAACTGATACCAAAACCTATAACCTAGGCGAAAGTCCCGAACGGTACCTAACGGCATGTGACACTTCAATGACACACACGGGCAACGGTAGCTACCCGAGTCAGATCGGACTAGGGGTCTAGTCAGGGGCCTACACCGGGACTCCCGGAAGGGTTGCCTGGGCTAAACCTAACACACCTCCTCCGATGTGGAAGGAGGAATGGTGTACAGCTGCCAATGTACAGAAAATAGTAAGATTGTCAGTGGCTCTTGGCAAGTACAGAGATTTCTACTATGCTATTCTGATAAAACAAGTGTGAGCAGATTGTCAGGCTGCTCCTAGGAACCCACATCTCATAGCAAGATCAAACAGAAAGCAGGTCCAATACCAAGTGAAGATGTTGTAGTTGACAGAAACATAAAACCAAAACCAGAAAAGTTGTTGAAGTCACAGGAGTTCTGCACACCACCATGTTGGTGTGCATCCAGAGTGAACAAGAGGTCAATCGACAGCACCAAAGTAGTCAGTAGTAGCCTCACGGAGGTCCATGCCGTAGTAAGATGTGAAGAACCCCGCACCATAGTAATGCCCCACATCAAGAGGACCGCTCTCATGCAAAGCCATGCCATAGTAGTGGGCGATGTCAAACCCCAGCCAAATCTCTCTAAGCAAAGTCCTGAGAGATGTCCGGGGGCGCAAGCGGCTCAAGCCGTGGCACATCGTCAGCCACAAACAAACCCTGAGCCGGGTTCACAAATTCAACAAATTCATTCGTGAAGAAAATTGACGGAGTCTCCCAATCGAGAGCACCACCAGGCGAAGGCATCTCCGTAGCCGATGACGAAGCAGACACGGCAGCAGCCGTGGAAGCCGAAACAGCAACACCTGCAAAAGAAATGCAGAGTAGAGAAAGCACCGCCACAGCTCCGATCGCCGGCATGCCAAAGCCGAAAGGTGGCACGCCACGCATTCCACAGTGGGGCGGCGTGCTGTCTGCGCCACTTGCTGCTCCGCAGCTGAAGGCACCGAGATCTGCGACGCCGTGAAGGGAGCCGCTGCAACCTGGAAACCAGCATCAAGTTGTGCATTTACCCCGTGCGCCGTGAGCTCGTGTGGTGCCGCACACTCAATCGTGCGCGGCCACGGAGTCCGCTCCACCGGCGGGGCAGGTGCAATCGTGGCAATGCCGTAGGTCCCACCGCCTATAGACCCCTCGTAGCCGAAGGCCGGGCCATCGAGGTCTGCCTCGCACTGCACCCCCACCGCAACCGCAGCCGCGGAAGCGGGAGCATGCTCAGCTACACCGTGCTGAAAGGACGCACCGTCGAAGGAGACAGTCACTCGTCGTAGACACGAGGTCGTCGAGTCGTGCGGATAGATCCCGCATGCCCGCGTAGCCCTCCGTAGGCACAGAGAACCCGTAGGCGGACATGTCGAGCCCCGCCGCGGCACCACCTGTTGCAAGCACCGCCGGAGCTCCATGCACCTCAATCGCGGCAGCGAAGGCGTCCGGCCCACAATCCGCCGCGTCCTGGAATACATGTGCCAATGCCATAGCCTGCATGCCCTCCCCGCCGAGTGGACAGCAAAATGCAGCCGCGGTGCCAGTGTGCTTCGCCTGCGCACCAACATGCGGGCAATCACGCCAGGGGTGGTACTTCTCACCGTCCCCGCTATAAGCACACCGCTTACAGTGGGGCAAGGCGCGCATTTCCGCCTTATCAAATCCGACAGGCGGGCGGCCCTCCTTCGAGGCACCTGCGCGGTAGCCATTCAGCCCGCCACGAGGCCCCAGAGCGCCCTTTTTCATGGCCGGCGTGAGCGGCCCTTTACAGCCGCCACGGATGAAATGCTCCAGCACCGTGATCTTGTCGAGGACGGCCTTCAGGACGGGGTCGAGTCGTGCTTAACATCGTCGCCGGTGGCGAGGGCAGCCACAAAGGGTGCGGTCCCTGCCTCACCACCCAGGTCCGCCTGTTGTTGTTGCCAGTTGACAAACACCCGCGTCACGAGATTCGCAAGCATTTTAAAGTCAATCGCAACAAGGTCGGACGGCATGGGGTACCGGTCCAAGACGGCGCGGTAAAACTCCGGGTCCAGCCTGTCAAAGAGCTGATGCTTGCGGGTCTGCTCGGTCGGACGCCAATCGAGCGTCCGATTCTCCCGCACCAGCCGATGCACCGTGGCTAGGCGCGGCCGCGGGTCTACCTTGGCGGGGTAGCGTAGGGCGGCATGTTCTTCCTGGTGTGACTGCCTCACACCTGGGGGCACGCACCCTTTAATCAGGTCCAAGAGCGCGCGACGCCCATCCCGCTCCGTGGAGGAGTCCGTGGACTCGAAAAACATCTCCGCCTGCGAGCCAGACTCGATCAACTCCGCCAGAGTGTCGTAGACGAGCTCGTTTACAGCCTCGATCACGCGCGTGGGGTGCTCGAAGTCAAACAAATGACGATACGTCCAGTCCAGCAGATAGAAATTCGGTCTTGAGGGCCACCACGAGCTTCCCAAGCTTGGCAATGTCCTTGCTTGGGGATGGCCTCGAACCGCTTGTTCTTGTCGCCCAACACGGACATCCGGAGCGCCTTCCCCCATGCGCGATGCCAGTTCTCCTTTCTGACCTCCATGACCAGCTTGCACTGGTCCACGTAGTGCTTCCTGTCCGCCTTGACGGTGTCGTCGTCATCCTTGTGCGGATCAGGCGGTGGCAGCACAGGCGGTGTTTGCGGAGTCGATGTCTCGATGAGTTCCGCACTGAATCTTGAAGGCGAATAGCCGCCTCCAACTCGCTCTCCTTAAGCAGTCTGCGCTTAGCGCGCGTCGGCATTGGTCTAGAAGCCATAAATGATATCACCTTAGGCAGGTGGTGCTAACGGGCGCCAAGGTGGGGCAATGGGGCGGTGAAATCGGAAATGCCGGATGGAGCGGAGTATCAACGTGAAGAAAAATAATAGATGGATGCGAAGTCGAAAGGGTAGGCACGCGCGCAAGCTCCTCCCACAGTGAAACGGCGTATAGGGTAGCTAATCCGTAACGTAAATCCAATCAACTGCAGCCCAATCACCAGCAACATAAATCCCACAGTGGCAGAGCCGCCTCCAACCGCATCTTAAGCGCGCTCACCGCCCAAACGTCCCAGCTGTACCCCTCTTGAGGACGGAGGAAATGCCTTCCTACACTACTGGAGTCTCTCACCCTACTCCTGGAAACTCTCAACTTCCAATCCGCCATCTTCCTAGAGTACCAACAGCTGTGGAGAACCGCAGAGGGCGACGCTCTAGACGAACATCCTCTGGCCCCACGACCCACGGCAGGAACATTCCACATCACTCGGACGGCCCTGGCCCCTCTGATCCAGAGTCCGGCACCGACGCATATGCCAGCACAAGATCTATCTGGGGGCAGCCGCAGCACGCGCGCACGGGCGGAGCGCAGACGAAGAGCTATGCACAGATCTGGCTCGGATTCTGACTCAAGCACCAGAAGTGACCAAATCCGACGAGAAGTTATTGCGGCAGTTCGGGCCCTCGATATCCCGGCGATGGTCGCTAGAGGGATGATCCCTGTTCACGACGCTCTCGCCCTGGCTGCACCAGCACAGCAGGTGACCACAGGCGATCCCCAGAGCAGTGCGCAGGGAGCCCTAGCGATGAACCGCGCGTGACAGCTCGGAACATGGACGCAACTTCAACTTCCCTTGCAACCGTTACTGAAGCCACCTTGCCTGATTCGTCAACCAACCCCGGTGACCCTGACCGGGCCATTACAGGGAACCTTCCCAATATGATTGTGACGCGTCGGCGACAATCAGTGGAAACCGTCGTGGTGGAGGTAAACGATATTGGACACGAAGTGGGAACTGGTTCCGCGCGATCGAGAGGTCATCAGACCTGAGACAGGTCGGCATCGTCTCTTCGCCGGAAATTTCCGGCGAAATCACATCAACAGATTGCATGCTGCCGAGCGGAGGGCAGGTTGCATACTGGGGAAGGCAGATTGCATGCTGGGGAAGGCAGGTTGCATGCTGGGGAAGGCAGGTTGCGCATGGTGCCGCATGGTGCCGAGAGCAGGTTGCATGCTGGGGAATAGTTTTCAGAAGCATATGAAAAATGTTCTATTGCTTCGAAAAACTATTCCTACTTATTATATATCGCACGAAACTTGGCACAAATACTGCCAAGATACATATATTTAAGTTACCTAAAGCTCAAGGCTTCAAGTTACTTGCGCGCGAAACGCACAATTTATTTCTAAGGCAGATGTTTTGGGTTTGGGTTCGAACCCAAACCCAAACCCAAAGATGCCAAACAGCCTAGGGCTTCCCGTGCGTCCTAGAGCGCGAATCTTGGCACAAATACTGCCAAGATACATATCTTTAAGTTACTTGAAGCTCAAGGCTTCAAGTTACTTGTGCGCGAAACGCGCAATTTATTTCTAAGGCAGATATATTGGGTTCGGGTTTGGGTTCGAACCCAAACCCAAAGATGCCAAACAGCCGAGGGCTTCCCGTGCGTCCTAGAGCACGAAACTTGGCACAAATACTTCCAAGAAATATATC